>PVJH01013282.1:0-61050 GCA_004026705.1 Nesogale talazaci
CACAAAAAATCCCAGATATTGAACAAAAAAATGCTGGAAATAATGGAAATATTTATCAATATGGCAGAGTACAAAACCAATGTGTAAAAATTAGTTGGATACCTGTATAGAAGAAAGAGAATTCTGGAAAGAAAATAGAAAAGAGTATAACATAATGATCACACAAAAGATACTGCTTAGGAATAAGCTTCACCAGAGAAACAAAGTATACAAAGAAAACAAAGCACTACTTCAAGTAATAGAAAGAAGTCTACATAAATGGAAGATTATTTAAGCATAAGAATATTTATCTTTGTGAAATAAAGATATTAACTAAAGCAATCAATAAATATAATATAGTTCCAATCCAGATTCCAGCCTCATTTAATAAAGAAATGAAGAAGCTAATCACAATTTTATATGAAAAAGAAGTAGAACCTGAATATAAAATAAAATAAAACCCTACTGAGGAAGAACCAGTTCGGAGGCCTCTCATTTCCCAAACTCAAAAACTAATACACATATATGATGAAGAAAGCAACCCAGTTATGGGGCAATGATAAATACAGGAACAGAATAGAAAAATCCAAAACAAATCAACGATAGACAACCAATCTTTTTTTTTTTTGCTTTGTTTTTGTTTTGTTGTTGTTGTTGTTGTTGTTGTTTTTGTTTGGGAACCACTGCCCTCAAGTGGTGGGCGTAGGAGGCCCAGCCTTTGCTCTGTGGAGCTGGAATCGAACCTCCATCCCAGTGGGCCGCAGTCCCGCGCACAAACTCTACACCACCGGGCCTCAGCCCGACAACCAATCTTCTATGATAATCAGGCACATAATAAATAAGGAAGAGATAATCTCTTCAACAAATGATGTTGACAAAACTGAATTTCAACTTGCAGAAGAATGAAGCAGGATTCATACCTCATACCATTACCAAAAAAAAGAAAAGAAATTATGTATCAGAACTCTAAAGATCATCATGTAATAATCTTCAAGGTATTTTACCAAAAGAGTAAAAAGAGAACACACATTTGGAATCAAAGAGTTGGCAGTGGCACATAAGAGACCAGTCTCTTAAATCTATAAAAACTGAAGCATGTCAACAAGACAAAAAGAAACAAAGCAATTAGGACTTGAACAAAGATGTGGGTAGACAGGTCACTAAAGAAGGCATTCAAGAGAGGCCTATGAAGAATTTCTCCCAAATTCCTAATCATATGAGAGATGCAAATTAAAATAACCATGAAATACCATGTAGAAGGTGATAGGAAACTTCAAAAGAATAGGAAATAACAAATACTGAGAGAGATTGCAACCCTATTACAATGCTATAGAGAACCACAAAATGGTTTAACAATTTTGGAAAGCAATATGGTTCGTCCTCAAATGATGAGGCATAGTAACATCCTACGATCTAGCAATCCATTCACTTGGTATATATCCTAAATAAATAAAAGTCATGATACAGACACAATATATGCCTGCCCATGTTAGTGAGCACTATTCACAGTAGCAAGAAGATGAAGGTAGTGTAAGTGTCTATATAGTGAAACAGTAGAAAAATAAACTTTCAAACATGCACACTGGAGTCATAGGCATTGTTTAAAAAATGATGATGGATCTGTGAAACACTTATGGCATGGATGGACTTGGAAGATATGATGCTAATGAATATAGTCAATAACAAAAGAACAAATATTGTATGACACCATTATTATTGTCTTTTAATCAAGGTTTTTTATACCAAAAGAGACTTTGAGAGTTAGCTGGATTTAAAAATTGATGTTCTGACTTTGTAAAACTATCTCCTCTAGATTCTACAATCTTCCATGAATGATAAAATACATTATTTTCTTGATAGATTCAAGTAAAATAAATAAAGACAAGAATATTAATCTTCAGCCTCAATTAACCTTATTAACTACTTCTTAAAATGAGATTGTTTCTTTCTGTGCTCATTCTTTTACATAGAAGGAAGTCTGGTACTACATTTCATGAACTGTTTATCACTTACAGCCTAAACAATATGAAATTTAGTTGAGATAATGAAATTAGGTTGTTTTCCTTTCTCCTTCAGATTTCTGCATTTTCTGTTTTGCTTTAAATTTTTATTGTGAAATCTATAGAACTCATATCTCAGGTCATCATCTTTTCAACAAAAACTTCAAACCTTCCAATGGCTTCCTTTTGTTTGTTTGGTTTTTGATTTCCTGACATTAGAACATTTTTGTGAAGTTTACATAAGATGTTTTACATAGGCAATATTTTTCATTTATAGCAGTTAAAGATAGCTAGCAAGAGTACTTGGTGCTAACGAGCACTCACTAGGGTTTTTTACACAGTGATACATACATTGTTTACTTCTTTTTTAAAATACATTTATTGGGGACTTTTACATCTCTTATCACAATACACACATTTCTCCGATGTGTCAAGCACGTTTGCACATATGCCGCCATCATCATTTTAAAGCATTCTCTTCCCAATTGAGCCCCTGATATCAGCTTCCGAATTCTTCCCCATCCTCCCACACCCATCCACCCTCATGAACCCTTGGTAAGTTATAGATTATTATTTCTATATCTTACATTGCCCTCTTTCACCCCTCACCCACTCTTTCTTTATTTGTCCCCTTAGGAGGGGACTATATGTTGATACTTGTGATTTATTCCCCTTCTTCCCCCCACCCTCCTCTAATCCTCCTGGTATCTCTACTCTCCTTGTTGCCCTTGAGGGGTTTATATCCTGAATTCCTTGTGTTTCCGGCTCTTCTCTGTAGCAGTGTGCATGTTCGGTCCAGTCTGATTTGTAAGGAAGAATTGATGCCATGATAGTGGCAGAAAGTAAGCACCCAAGAGGTAGAGGAGTGTTGTGTTTCATCTGCGCTATGCTCCACCCTGACTGGCCCATCTCTTCCCTATGACCTCTCTGTGAGGCGATGTTCAATTTTCTACAGCTAGGCCTTGCGTCTCCACTCCTTGTCCCCCCACCCCCACTCACCTTGGGTATGATTTTATTCTAGATCTTTGATACCTGATACCTGATCCCATTGACACCTCATGGTCACACAGGCTGGTATGCTTCTTTCATGTGGACTTTGTTGCTTCTGAGCTTGATGGCCGCTTTTTATCTTCAAGCCTTTAAGACACCAGATGCTGTATCTTTTGCTAGCCAAGCACCATCAGCTTTTTTCATATTTGCTTATGCACCCATTTTTTCTTCATTGATGGTTGGAAAGGTGAGCATCACAAAAGGCCAAATTGCTAGGACAAAGTGTTCTTGTGCTAAGGGAGTACTTGAGTTGAGGCCCAATGTCTATCTGGAACCTTAATTCTTAACATACAGATATGAGTATGTAGATCTATTCCTCTTTCATATATACATTCACATGTGTGCATGCCTGGAATTAGACCTGTATAAATGTCCTTTGCCTTCTGGTTCTTTCCTTTATTTCCTTTTTACTTCCCTTTTGCCCCACCATTATGTATAGCTTTCATTTGGGTTTAGTAATTCCTTAATGCTACATTGCACTTGATTGAGCCCCACTAGGCATCCTACAACCTTCCTTCTTTATGTTGGAATCCTTTTGGCATTGTTCCAATTCTTTTTTTTTTAGTTTTCTAGGCATCACTGCCCTTTGGTGGTGGAAGTAGGAGACCCAGCCTTTGCTTCTGTGAGCTGGAATTGAACCTCCATCCCAGTAGGCTGCAGTCCCATGCACAACCACTACACCAACGGGGTTCAGCGCACGATATTGTTCCAATTCTACCTTAAAAATCCAACTAGACCAGAGTGTGTACATGGATACAGATAAGAATTTGAATCCAGGACAGATAAACCCCTCAGAAATGATATTGAGAGCAACGATAGCAGGAGGGGAAGGGGAAGGTGGGAGAAGAAAGAGGGAACCAATCAAAATGATTTACCTATAACTCCCTCCCAGGGGGAGGGACAACAGAAAAGTGGTTAAAGACATGAGTCAGTATAAGTCATGAAAAATATATAAATCATCAAAGTTTTATTGGGGGGGGGGAAGATGTGGGTGGGATGGAGGAGAAAAATGAGGAGTTGGTACCAAGGGCTCAAGTAGAATGAAAATGTTTTGAAAATGATGATAGCAGAAAATATGCATATTTGATTAACACAGTGTATGCATGTTTGCTTTATCTCTTCTATCTCCTGTGGAATACTATAGTCCCCATTCACCCCAGGTAACTTCTGTCTACCATCCACCCTATTGATTCTTCATCCTTCTCTCATTTTAGGAAGTCACAGTCACTGGTTTTATCTTCTTCCATGTGTCTTTGTAGTATTTTAAACCCCATTATATTTGCTAATATTTTACAGTTTTCATATTCTTTTGACTTCAGAAACCAAGACTGTTATGTAAAAAGAATATGTAACATTTCAACCATTTCTTGGGCTAAGAACTATAGGAATATAGGTAATTTATAGGTCAGTTTGGCATCATGTTGGGTATGTGTGTTGTTAGAATGCTGGAAGCTATTCCATAGGTATTTCAAACATTTGGAGGGTCACCAGTGTTGTACATTCCCACCAGAGCTTCTGGAAAATGATGAACTAGGCAGGAGGACTTGTTGATACACTTATGAAAAAATTTGCCTCGGAACATCTATATTAGCAGTAGAAGATTTTCTGATATATTTGTGTTGCCTAAAGATGAGCACTTAACCTCATTTTGGAGGTCACTTAAATATAACTATGAAAGAAATACTTCCTTAAAAGTAGTTTATCTTAATTACATGAATGTAAAAAAGTTTTCATGGCTTCCTTGGCTGATGTTTCATAACTTGAAACGAGAAAAACCAGCTGTAAATATATATTGATGATCAGAATGTGGAACATGTGAAGCATGAGTCCAGGAAAATTGGAAGTTGTTGAAATGGAATGCATATAGATCAATATTGCATGCATTAGTGAACTGAAATTGACTTCTGGTGCCCATATTAAATAGATAACTACATGCCAGAACAGTGAATCAAATTGAGGTGACATGGCAATCAATGTAAAAAAGAATGTTTCAAGGTCTATCCACAATTAAAATTTTGTCATTTATAGGATAAAATTCAGACACCTGCAAGAAAGACCAGTTACCATGAGTATAATTAAATGTACGCACCAGCCACTAGTGCCAAAGACAAATAAGCTGAAGATTAATAATTTTTATAGTCTGACATTGATCAAATGTACAAGCTAGATACATTGATAACTACTGATGATATGAGTGCAAGAGGCAAAGAAAGGTGACCGTTGGAGAAATATGAACCTGGTGATGAATGCTAAAATACTTATAACTTCTTTGCAGCAAACACCTTTAATCCAGCAACATAAAGGCAACTGTACACATGGACCTCCAGAATAATAGTAATTAAACAAAACCTGTTTAGGGAAAGAGATAATGGAGAAACTTCCTATCATCCATCAGAAAAGAGCCAGTGGCTGACTGTGGAATAGACCATTAATTTTGCCTATGCAAATACAAGTTGAAACTGATAAGCATTCAAAGAATACCACGAAAGCAAAATGCAGACTTGGGTTCATCTTACCTGCAATTAGAGACCACCCAAGTATATAGCTGATGTTTGAGCACTAACGACTGAGGACCAAACAAGTTAAGGGATCACATCAAGGACAACACATACACACAATTCAAAGGGTCATTCAAAAGATAATAAAGGAAGGAATAACAAAATAGATATCAGGAGAGACTATGAAACTAACTCTAGGATACATAAAGACTAAAATGGTGGATGAAGTGGGATGAAGTGAAAGCTGAAGAGGTTATTGCAACTGGTGGCATCGAAGACAAGATAAACAAGCAGGTCCATCATGTCTCACACTGAAAGAATTTGTAAAACATTCCAGTCCTCAGTTGAAATATTGAAGTATTTCATGGACTAAATAATGACCAGCACAGGAAGTATCAAAAGAAGTCCAAATTGGGCTGAATCCCGGTGGCGTAGTGGTTGAGTGCGGGACTATGGCCCACTGGCTTGATGGTTCAAATCCAGCAACTGCTCTCCGGGAGCAAGGCTGGGCCTCCTACTCTCACCAGAGGGCAGTGATGCCAAAAAACAAACAAACAAACAAACAAACAAAAAAGAAGTCCAAATGAATACACAGAATCACTGTAGGAAGGAAGGAAGGAAGGGAGGAAGGAAGGAAGGAAGGAAGGAAGGAAGGAAGGAAGGAAGGAAGGAAGGAAGGAAAATTATCCAAAAGTTAACCATTTCAAGAAATATGACTGAGAAGTGATTTTACTGGGGAGAAAAATGTGTCAGGTACTTCGTGTCAGTCACTGGCTAAAAGCAAGTTTCCAGAATTTGTTATATATATCAACAAAATGAGGCAACATTGCAAGCATTCATTTTTAGATGCCACAAAATCTAGATGGCAACTACCTGGACACCCTATTGGAAGAGATCTGTATTTTAGTCCATTCCTAACAAAGGTGGTTCAATAGCATGCAAAAGTTATTCAAAAATATCATTGATATCAGACATAAATAAAATTTCCCAACAGGGAATTGCCAGATAAAGGTGAACCTAAAACATGTCAGTATTATTCTTCATCACCTCCTATGCATGCAAAATTCAGACACAGTGACTACAAATGACTGAAGAATGATTGATGAATTTGAGGTATGGCACTCATGAATAAATATACAATAAAGTACCAGAAGAACAAGCATATCTTTCTTGGAAAAAGTGCAACCAAAATGTTCTTAGAAGGGAAGACAGGGAAATTTCATCTCACATGCTTTGAACATGTTACCAGGAAGGATTGGTCCCTGGAAAATTGCATTATGTTTTGTAGGTCTCAGCCAGATGGATTGAAACAGGGACTGCAATAATCGACTCAAATCAAGTGAGGATGGGGAGAATGGTGCTCCCTTCTAGTGTCCATACGTTTGCTTTAAGTTATAAGTGACTTAAGGGCACCTCGTGACAACTCCATATGTGTTCTCTTTGGTGTTTCTGTCATCCTAAAGCAAGCATTGTAACTCACATGAACACGGAATTCAATAAATATTGCTTGAAGTAGAAAGAGACTGGAATGCACATTAATAAAAGCAAGAATCATGTAGTTCTGCAGTAGAAAATATGAAGTTTTTCTCTTACTATAAAGGCAGGGCTAAGTGTAAAGAAATGGTCTATTCATTGTGAAACAATAGGTTTATTTGTATTTTGAAGAACTAGTTCAATAACTTATTTAATAATAGGTTGCTACAAAAATTTTAATAAATGAATGCCTACTATTTAATACATGGCTACATTTCTCTTTAACTATATAGATACATAACTTTGCAGTAATTTTGGAACAATTTTGGAACTGGTTTCTGATATTTATGTGAGCTCACTTCATGTATGTGATTTACCAAAAAATAAATTATATTTATTATTATCTAATAAATGTCTCCAAATATTAATCTCATTTCAATACTATAACCCTTTCCAGAAATGCTCTACTTAAATTTTCTTCTAAACAGTTTTAATAACCAATAATTCTTTTACCGCTTGCATTTTTAAATTGCAATTGTAATTTAATTTGATACTTGCTCTTTTTACTTTAATGCAGTCTAAAATAGGATGCCATAGTATATTTAACAAATGTTTAAGATATTTTAATATGACCAAATATAAATGATTCCAAATTCAGGTGATATATATATATTTCTGGATACTAGATCTGAATCTTTCTGTGAGTGTATGAAAATGACTCGAATAATACCATAAGATGTTAGGTGCTTTGGGTTTAGACTCAAAGCTGGGCTAGTGCATCACAGTAAACACCACCTAGTCCTGCACAATCCTCAAGATTATTCTTCTGTTGTACTCAGTAGTAAAGCCAGGGTGTTGATCCATTTTGTCAAGGGTGTTCCTCTCTTCACTGTTCTTCTAACTTACCAGGCATGTTGCCCTCCTGCAGAGTGGCCTTTCCTAAGAACATGACTAATGTACTTGAGATGAGCTCTTGTAATCTTTGCCTTTAAGGAGTCTTCTGACTACTACTTCCAAGACAGCTTTCTTTGTTTGCTCATCTTGCAACTATGGTACTTCCAATATTCTTTCCTAGCACCATATTCAAACGCATTGACTCTTCTTTAGTGTTCCTTAGTTAGTGTCTAGATTCCACATGAATATGAGACTATTGAAATGATAATGGTTTGAACCAGGCATATCTAAGTCCTCAAAGTAACATCCTAACTTCACAATATTTTAAAGAGTTCTTGTGCAACAGATTTCCCAATGCAATGTGACAGTTGATCTCTTGATTGCTGCTTACATGGGAACAAAATTAAGTCCTGACAACTTCAAGTTTGTTTCTGCTTATCATGATCCAGTAGTGAGGACTCGGATTTTTTTTGCATTGAGTTGCACTTCAGATTGAAAGGTGAACTCCTTTATCATCACCAGCAGTTTCAAGTACTCTTGACTTTCAATTTTCAAGGTAATGCTATTTGCATATTGCTGGTTGTTAAAAGCCTTCCTCCAATTGTGTTGCCATATTCTTTACAAAATCCAGTTTCTCTGATTATCTCTAGAGCATACATATCAAATAATTATTTTTAGAGGATACCACCCAGACTCACACTCTTCTTGATTTTAAACCATGCTGTATTCCTTTGTTCTGTCTGTACAGGTTCCTTTCATCCATGTACAGATTCTAGATGAGCACAAAAGGTATCCAGGAATTCCCATTCTTTCCACGAGTACCCATATCTTGTTCTGCTCCACATAGCTGACCAGAAAAGTTACTATCTGTATCTGAAGATGTTGCAGTTGTTTTCAGGTGCCAGCATGGCATTTCTGATTCTTAGGGACTCCATGCACAACAGAACGAAACACTGCTCGCTCCTCTGACATTCTCAGAACTTTTTCCTATGCTTGAGTCCATTGGTGCAGTCGATGGATCAACTCATCTCTTTGAGGATGTTTTCTTCCTTCATTTCCTCTCTGTTTCACCAAGCAAGACACACTTTTCCAGGAACTAGTTTCTCCTTACCTCATGTCCAAAATATGGAAGATAAAGTTTCACCATTCTCTTTTCAAAGGAGCATTCTGGCCTTACATTATCCAAGGCAGATCTCTTTGTCCTTGTAGCAGTCCATGGTATCTACAATATTGTTCAAGAACACCAGAATTCAGATACATGGATTCTTCTTTGGTTTGTCTTATTCGATGTGCAACTTTCACATACATGTGAGGCAAGCATGGCGTGGGTCAGTGCCGTCTAGGTTTTCAAAGTAGCATCCTTGTTTTTCAACCCTCAAAAGAGGTTTGCAACAGATTTACTTAAAGCTGTAGCTATTTTGATCTCGTGTGTGCTGTTTTCATGAGCATTGATTGTGGATCTAGACAAATTCCTGAAAATTTCAAATTTTTCTCCATCTACCAGCATGATAGATGTAATGATCCAGTTGTAATGACTTGGTCTTCCTTACATTGAGTCACAATCAACACTTATAGCTACAATCCTTTTCATCAGTAAGCTCCTCAAGTCCTCCTCAATTTCAGCAAACAAGAGTGTGTCTTCTGCATATCTCAGGTGGTTAATAAGCCTTCCTTCAATCCAACGTCACATTCTCCATACACCCCAATTTCTCCGATAGTTTGTTCTGCATACCAATTCATTCATTATGATAAGCTGACATCACCCTAACATACACCCTTTTCTTATCTTAAACAGCACAGTCAGTCTTCCCTTGTTTTGTTCTCATGTACAAGTTCCCCGTAGGCACAATGAAAGTTCTGGAATTTCCAATCATGTCAAACCTATTCAAAGTTTTCTATGATCTATGTGGTCAAATGCCTTGCCACAGGCAATAAAACCCAGGAACATACATTTCTGATATTATCTGCATGAGCCAAGATCCCCCTGACACCAGCAATGATGTTGTTTGTTTCGCCTCCTCTTCTGAATCTGGCTTAACCCTCCAGCAGCTCTCTGTCAAGTTACTGGTGGAACCCTTATTGGATGACTGTTAGAAATGTTTATTTCCATGTGATGTCCATGGCATTGTTCCATGACTTGAACACTCTATTGCGTCACCTTTGTGGGGTAGAAGAATGAGTTAAAATATGGTTCTCTTCTAGTCAGTTCTCTAATGCTTCCATATTTTCTGGCAGAGATGATGGTTTTCATTGCTCCATCAGCTTGTTGAAACATTTCAACTGGGACTCCATCGATCCCTGGTGCCTTGTTTTTGGCTAATGCTTTCAGTGCTACTTAAATTTCTTCCTTCCTTCGGTTCTTACACATATGATATCTCCTGAAATGAGTGCATATTGCCGAGTTATTTTTGGTACAGTAACACTTTGTATTCTTTTCATCCTTTTCTTCTTTGGGGCACAAATATATATATTTGATAAAATAGTTTAAAATAAAAAAGAGGCAAAATTGTTGATAGCTATTTCTTTGGCAGACACTGCAATGGATAAGAAAATGATTACACCGATTTTCCAATATCATTATGTTATATAACTTACATGCATGTTGCATAGTTTCCATCTCTGTATAAAATGTATTTTATAGACTGTGCAAATTTCATTATAATAGTTTGATTTGCTTTCTTCAGCTGCCCTTTGAAATATCTGTTCTCTCTGACTTCTTCCTTCCTTCCATTACCTTTAGCTGACCTGTGATTGACAGCAAGCTTCAGAGACTCTTCTGATATCCATTTTGATCATTTTTCTTTCCTCTCTTATCAATGATGCTTACCTTCCTTCATGATCCCCTGCAAGGCATCAGGTCTTTTGTCATTAGCATTGAAAGAAGAAATTCTGTTCTCTAGATGATCCCAAAATTCAGGTGAGATACACTGAAAGACATATTTTGACTCCCATAGACTTATTTTAAAATTTTCAACTTCTACTTGAACTTACATATGAGCAGTTGATGGTCTGCTCCTAATGGTGGAATTCAACTAGTCGAAGAACCAGTTCTTTACCCTAATGACTGCCTGAAGTGTTCAAAAATGACATACTATGTTAGTCTGTAAACTAGGATAAACTAGGGAAACAAATCCACATAGACGCATATGTATGAGAGATTTTTATATAAAGGGTAAATGTACATTCAGAAAGCATCCTAATCCAGTGCTTTCCAAGACCATAAGTCTAGCATGAGCCTATATGTCCAACATCAATCTGCAAATCCTTGATCTCACAAAACACACTCAATGATGTCCACTGCAGGAGGAAATGTGAATCAGTGAATGTATAAGCCTCTCAGCACTGACAGGGTTCTCCACGAGGCTACTCCAGCACATAGGGCTCATCAGGGGAGGTCCATGTGGCTTCTCCTCAGAGATGTTTCGCAGTAAGTGAGCCTTGCAAGCTGAAGCAGGGAAATGGTTTAGGCAACCCTGATCCAGCTATTACAAAACAAAAGAACAAAGAACTAGAAAGGTGAAGTTCACCAAGCCATTATTTCAATTAATCCCACATGTACTAATAGGCCAGGTTGGCACAAAAAGCCCTATCTCATGTACCCAGAGGTCATTTATTATTTCATACAGTTAATACTTAAGAATAATAAACTAGGTAGACAAAATAGCATATAAGAATTTTAAAATATTAATGAAAAGTATTAACATGACAAAAATGAATAAAAGTGTTAAGATATTTCCATATTGCTTCTTGATTGATATCCTCACTGGCATTGTTCTTCCCTTTTATTGAAGCGTCATTGGCTGTGTGGTTTATCTTTAACAATCTTTTCATTGCAGGAGTAGGATCCCATTGCTTTAGAGATATGCCAATTAGAAAATAGTCATTTTGTTTGTTATATTAGAAACAGGTGACTTATCTTCTCTAAACATATTATGTTCATCTTTCAAAGACCTCTTTCCACTTCTGATGAGCTTACAGAGATTGTCTGACAGTATTTTCAGTTCTTTAAACATATCCAGGAATTTCATAATTTACTCTCAATTTACTGAAAGAAATGGCAATATGTAACCAGCTGCTTGTTTGACACTTTTCTCTTTATGTTACATCTTTCTTTACAGAAATAACAAGTACAAGGGGATAAAAATTTAGTCTTTCATAAAAATATATACTGAGTTCATGAAATATATAAATAAATAAATATATAAGCAGAGTTTCATAACAATTTTATACTGATGGATGCAATGAACATTACTGTGTACTTAGAATACACTATTACGCAGATTAACATTAAGAAAACATTAAAGAATGTGCATTTGAGATCTCCATATTGGGAAGCTGCCCACCTGCCTTAGAGAGAACCCTAATTGTTGTTATCAATGAATGGAGATGCAGAGGAATAAGAAGCACATGGAATGAATCTATAAGAAAGCAGAGAGCCACAGCTCACTCAGGCATGTAACAAAGAACTGAGCTGTGTCCTTTCTTTTTATTCATACTCAAACTTAGGAATAGGTGTCTGATTGCATTTACTCAGAATTTTTTAAATTTAATAAGTAACATTCTTGGAACAACATTATCTTAAATACCAGGTTCTGTAAAAATATAATCTACAAAGCAAAGAACAGAGACCAAAACAAACTCCATTATCACATTCTCTGTAAGGACATGTCTTTGATATCAAAACACTTGCTTGCAGGTTATTTTGACCTCCCATGTGTATACTGAAGTTTTGATTTGTGTCCAAGTTCTAACCATGCTCCAGTTTCACCTAATTTCAAGTGACATTTTAACAACATGTTCACAGAACTCAATAATAAAATTAGGTATCAGTTTTCCCAGACCTGCTGAGTCTGAGCCCTGTCTGTCCCACAGTCATCCTGTGGCTTCCTCTTAGCTCTTAATATTGAGCTGATTATTCAGTTTCTCCATCTTCTCTGCCCACATAAGTAATCGATTTTGTCTCTGTGTATTCCAACCCAAGATAGCAACACAGAAGCCAAACCAAACAAAACATAACTTCATTTCAGCTGTGATGTACATTTCACTTTTCCTCATAGCAAACGTGAGGAAATTAGGCAAGCTTTTTAAATAAATGCTACATTTATTATCCTCAACGTTACCAACATGGGTAATTTGCAATGGATGATATTTTGTCTTGCATTATTGCTTCAAGATTTGTCATATATAATTTGGGGTGATTTTAATGACAAAAATTATCTTACTGCTACATCAATGTGTGCCAAGTTTGAAACATATATAAGAGAATCTAAAAGATTGAGGGGTTTAAAAATTTCTTTCTAGATCTGTAGCTAAAGTGTTTAGAAGCTATATCCCACTTAATTTGCTGTAGTTAACCATGTTAAAATGTGACATATATTAGAAAAAACAGCACAATAGCTACAAGAATTACCTTCCAACTTTCTTAGTCTGTAAACTTTGTTTCATGTCAACATGAATTTACATTTTCTCTTCTTTCCATCACTCTACCCTTACTGCTGCTCTTATCATAATATCATATTAGGTCATTTCATTCATGATAAATAACATATTGTTTCTCATTCACAATATTCTCCCATTTTAGGTAATTATTTTCTAATTCACTAGAAGTGGAAATATCATTATCCAACTGAAATAAAAAAAGACTGTCCTAAAATATCTTAGAACTTTCAACAATCACAACTTCTTGCTATCGGAATTGTGATTTTTAAGAAGTGTGAGAAAGGGGAAAGAGGACAAATCTTTTAAAGATCCTAAAATTTTCATTTTATATTTTGAGCAAGTTTCTATAAAAATTAATATAACCCATCAAGAATAGTGGGAAATGAATGTATAATTATGGCAAAAGATATAAATTCTCAACCATAAATAGCCTGAGTATTCACTCTGAAATCTCATATCAATCATTTTCAAAATGTCTGTTGTCAAATTTTTTTCCCCAATTAAAACATGTCTTTTTTCTCATTCATTTCTATTGTTAGAAGTTTATTTGTCTGAAACCTAATAAATATTACTCATTCACAGTAAAACTTTAAACATTAAAAGTGATTTGTATTAGCAAAATAATTAGATAGGTATATAAGTACACATTGATTCATCACAACAGATACTTGACCTGTTAAGAAAATAAAGTATAGAAGGTCATATTAAAATATCTTTAAACTTTGTCTCATTTCCTGAATGTTGGCTTTGCCATAGAAATAAGACCAGCAATGTGGCACACAAATTCCAGTTGCCTTGAGATTGCAGTAATTTTGAAACTATCCTAGAAAAATACCTATTTATTTTTGCAACAAAATGCATGGGGTTTTAGCTCTTTATTTCAGTAATATCCCCCTTTCTGCTGACAACCCTTTATTTGGGATTATGTAGTACCATGGGTGCATGGCTTGGGTTTATTCATAGAGCAATACAGTTCTGTAAGCTACTAATGTTATATTCTTTGCTGTGATAAGAAGAACACTTAAGATACCTAAGAGAAAAAAATGCATCTTTAGAAGTGACCTGGAAAACATTCCTTTGTCCATAATCTCTGCAGGCAGATGATGTCCTTCTGCTGGCTGTTCACTGTTAACTCTCACAGCACTGTGGCAGGCTGCCTGGTGAAGGCAGAAGAGAAATGAGCCCAAATGAAATGCAGTTCTAACAGCAAGTGTCACTCACTGAGAGAAGATGAGTGAAATAACCAGTATTGCCTAGAATATTCCCATGACAGCTCAGAGTTTAAAGGATTAAAATCCCCATGAATTGATTAAAGTGTAGGTCAATTGGTTTGCCACAATTTCATGGAATGCTATTGGCATTTACTAGATTGGTACCAGGGATACTAATCATCCTGCAACATGTGAACAATCTTGCACACACAATGATTTAAACAAAGCAAATTAAAATTAAGATAATTTCCAGATTTAATAGTATTATATGACTCTAGGTTATATTTTTTACAGGTCAAAGAAAATTTAAGCAACTCCATAAGAGCCAAAATATAGCCTTGAGTGTAGCCCATATGAATTTAGAGACCATTTCAAGACCATATTTGATGGATTGAATATCAATGACAAAACACCTGACCAGTTGTAGGAAGACATCAAGAATATCATAGACAAAGGAAGCAAACAGTCATTAAAATAATGAAAGTAAAACAGAAAGAACCAGAGCTGATATCACAAGAAACTCTAAAAGGTGCTCTTGAACTCAGAGTACTTCAAACCGTGAGACAAATGATTGAGCAAACGACCTGATCAAAACATTTCAAAAGGCACCTCAAGAAGTTAAAATAAAGTATTAAAATAAAATGCTCAAAAACCTGAACTTAGGAGTCCAAAAACAATGGTCACTTTTAGCATATCTCAAAGACATGGACAAAAAATTCAGATATCAATATTGAAGGATCCTATGGGCAAAATATTGAACCATGTAGGAAACACAAAAAGATGAAAGTGAAAGTCACTTTCCTAAAAACACATTGTTAGACATCAAGAGATTGTATATGATCCAAAGCCAGTAGTATTGAAGAAAGAAGTTAAGCTACATGGAAAATATTGACCATAAATTGATTAAATATCTTTTGCAATGTGTAAACAAGATGAGGCAACACTCATGGCTCTCACAGAAGAGATCCATGTATATGCTCATTCTAAATGAAGATAGCTCAACAAAATGTGGACATTATTAAGAAGTGCCATTGATAACACAGGGAAATTAACTTTTGCAGATAATTATTTAAAAATAACTATATTAGTACACCAGCAGGGAGCTGCTAGAAATCAAAAGGTGATTCAGAAGAGGACTTGAAATGGAATACTATTGCTGGTACCAGAGGGAACCTGGCTGAAAACAGAATGTCAAGATGTTGACTTGCAATTTGTGGGCATGAGGAGGGATTCTGTGTACATCATCACAAACTATTGATAGACTTAAGAATGGGACTTCCTGAACCACGGCTCTGATGCAATGTCTGCATGTTGAACAATAGGCAGTCATTTGAAAAAAATTGAAGGTATGCTGTGACGGTCATGTGCTTTATGTTAATTTCATGATTGAGATGCAGGGGTGGAGTCTAGCCTGTTAATCTGGAGATAGTCATTGAGTAGCCAATGAAGCCTCCATGTGGGCATGGCTTTCTCCTGAGACTTCTGGGAAATCTTGAGATATTTCCCTGATGAAGATAAGAAGCTTTCTCCCCAGTTGTTGGAAGTTAGTCTGAGAGATGATGAATTACAGACAACACAAGATGGCAGCAACCGAGAAGCTAAAGGAGTCAGAGGAGAAGCCACATGACCTTACCCTGATGGAACCAGAACTCTGAAGCTGGAGAAGTCACGTGGAGAACCCTGCCAGTGCTTAGTTGCCTCTACAAACACTGGATGTTGTTGATGGACCCTGAGCCTTGGAAGCGAGGAGCCATGGGGAGACCCCTGCCAGTGTTGGGATTCTGCACCCACTGGCCTATGACTTCATGAGTCGGAAGGAGAAGTTGTAGATTATTATCAGGCATATAGGCTAATACCGGACTTATCACTTTGTACTGGACTGGACTCTGATGCTTTCTTAATGTCCTAATCCTCTTATATATAAACCATAAACTTATATCCATATGCGTGTCTATGTATTTGTTTCTCTAGTCTATCCGAACTAACACAAATGCTCAAGGATTTGAAATCAGAAAAGATGTGCACACTGTACGCTGAGCAAATTATCTGAGAAGCTGGATAATATGAAGAAGAATGTGGCATCAGGATCAGATGAATGCTTTTTAACAACCTGTGACATGGAGATGAAACAAGCTTGCTTGCTGAAATCTAAGAAGTTTCTTGAATCACTGATAAAAATCAATGCCCGCCATTAGTCAGTGTAAGACATGAAAAAAGAATAACAATTTATAAATTATGAAGAGTCTGTGAGGGAGAGAGGGTGGGAGAGGTAAAGGGGGGATGAGGAGCTGATACAAAGCCTCAAGTAGAAAGAAAATGTTTTGAAAATGATAATGGCAACATTTGTACAAATGTGCTTGACACTGGATAGATGTATGGATTGTGATAAGAGATGTATGAGTAAAACGATTCACAAAAGAAGACTGATGTCTGCAGTCTTCAGTATATACTGCAACTAAATGCAAATGAAATTAAAATCCTTTGCACTGTATCAGTAAACATCACAGTAAACAGAGAAAATTGAAGCTGTCAAGGATTTCATTTTAAGTAGATCCACAATCATCATGGAGGAAGCTACAGTCAAGAACTCATATATCCAGCTAGTCCTGAGGCATCTGAAGTGCAGGTCACGTCTGGGAGCTGGCTGGAAATCAAGGGAAGTGTTTTCTTAGACAGGACTCTTTCCTGGCTGGGGTGCTGCAGAAGCCTCTGCTTAGACATATCAGGCCTCTTCCCAGCTGAGTGGGCTGGTCTTTGGAAGGTCTTGCCTGTGGCAAAGCTAATGCCAATGCCAAAACAATGTCTACTGCATGCAAGCTAGATTAGAGTGAACGTTTAGTTTATTCAGTCTACAGATAGGGTCAACACATTTTTGATATTTTCAATCCAAACTTTAAATCTACCTATGCATGGTCTGTCGAGAAGTACACTGGGCTAAACAAATTAAGAGAGATTTATGGAAAAAGGATATTTTTGGAAACGAAGAAGGCTTTATTGGCTGAAGGTGTCATTTACCAATGTGTAGGTGTTGAGGGTGGAAAAAAGGGAGGAAAAGTTTCCATTTCTGGGCTGTCATAAAAGCAGTTATGCAGATTTTTATGTGATGATACTCTTAAATAAAGACTTCTCCATCTATTTAACAAGAAAGGAAGGAAGGAGGGAAGCAGGGAGGGAGGGAAGAAAGCAAGCAAGGAAAGAAAAGAAACTGAATGTATTCAAGTACAAAAGCATTAAATAGCAAACAAGTAAGTTTGACATTAAATATTATGTTGGACTTGATTCAAGTTATGGTATTTAAAATCACTTCATATGCATGTGAAAGCTGGACAATCCGTAAGAGAGATTAGAAAAGATTTTATTCATTTGAATTATGATGTTGAGAAAAATACTGATATTAATATTTATTTCCAGGAGCACAAGCAAATCTGTCTTGAACAAAGTACAGCCAGATTGCGCTTTAGAAATGAGAATGGTGAGACATCTCACATACTAAAGACATGTTATCTGGAGATACTAGTCCCTGAAAATGGTATTATGCTTGGCAAAAGAGAGGGTCAACAAAAAAAGAGGGAGACCCTCAATGAGTGAGATTCACATACTAGCTACAAAATTGTTCCCAAACCAATGACTTGGGACCCTTTTGTTTGACCTGAAGTCCATCTCAGAACTCACTTCCTGGCACCTAACAGTCACAGCCTTATAATTTACATTAATCTCAACTTTTAGATTCTGTTCGAATCTCAATCAAAAATGTGAAGAAACTGTAATTATTCTTTAATTTCCGATTTCTTCTCCAAATTTGCCTGCTATAATTCTATTATTTATCTCTATAAAGTTTCTTTTAAAAGCCATTTTACTCAACAATGTGACATGATTGTCCCTCGTGTTATCTTTTTCTTTAATACAAAGTGTAAATGTCAAAATTACATATCACTTTATTGAAATGTTAGTTTTTATAATACTCAATAAAAGATTGTTGACAATCCAGGGAACTCCTAGTACCCTTCTCAAACACTGGAATCGCATGTGTCCTATTCAATGCCCAACGTGGGCTACCAAAAGCACAAAGCAATCTGTCTTGGAAGAAGTCCAGCCAGAAGGCTTCACAGAGGCAAGGATGGCAACACTTCATCTCATGTACTTTGAACATGTTACCAGGATAGACCAGTTCCTGGAAAAGGACATCATGTTGATATAGAAAAGGGCAGTGGAAAAGATAATAGATTGACACAGTGTGATAGGTAGGTTTATTGTGCCGACATGACCAGGGAATACATGTGGGTTTAGGTGAAGGGAGGAGAAATAAATGGCTCTGCAAGGCTCGCCCTTCCTGTTGTCTTGCTGTTTAATGATCAGACCAGTTTGTGGCTGACTTGCTTTTTCTGTGCCTCTATGTGCAAGCTGCTCTAATCCGTGGACTGTGTCGCTGTAAACTGAGGTTCCTTCGAGCCCTGCTTTGCCACGCTCCTGGAGTATACATCTCTTGAGTGGGGGGACTGTCAAACCCTTCATCTGGCTGACTGCTGGTGACCTTCCTTGCTGTTTGTTGCTTGTGGTTAGATAGCCTGAATTGCTCTACAGAGGACTTACTTGGCAGCCCTCAAAACTGGAAGGAGTGACGGTACATTAGCTGTCTCACGGAAGTGAGTTATACTGAGCCATTTGTCCTGCTTTATAGATTGTTTATTTCTTATGTTATGCATATATTTATGCAAATATATATGAAATTATTAGTGTCCTGGGTTTTGTTTCTCTGTCTACCATGCACAGTGACTGTACTGATGAGCTCAAGCATAAGAATAATTGTGAGGGCGACACAGGACCAAGTGTGTTTCTTCCTTCTGTGCATTGGGCCTCTATGTATCAGAGATGGTTTGATGCCACGTACAAACAACAATAGAGGTTTATGCTAGCGGCATTCTAACATTTAACATCATTGGGTAGGCCACATATTTTCAGAAGACAACTACTTTGAATAAAAACATAATTAATTTTGACACAATGTATAAAGGGGAGCTACAAATGTTACCAATGTTTAGCATATCTCTAGGATTTTCTTCTCACTAAAATGAAGCCTGAAAAATGAAATCAAATATTGTAACAATTTTAAAGATGGAAAAGAGAATACATTCAGTGTGGCGAAGGACAGTAGAATATAAAGTAAAAGATTTAAAAGATGTCCAACTGAAAACGCTCATGTTTAAGATTATTGAAACTATCCATGCATAATGCTATGCTTAAATGATACACTACAACCCGAATAAATTCTTTTTTACAACCTCATCTCGCACTCAGTATAAGCCTGAAAGTAGAATGATGGATCGTCTTTTTAATTTAGCTCTGTAAGTTGCTGATGCTCTCCTTGTTCTAATTCCTGTTTGAAGATTCTTGAGTCTTAATAACTTGCGGCTGTGAGTTCTACTGTTTAATTAGAAGACATCTCATTAGCCACATTTATCCATTTCAGATGTTTCTTTTAAGTCTGTATTTTATAATCTCTTAAAACACCAGCTACCACGAAGGCCTCCAAGGATAAATGAATGAGAGGACTTTTTTACAAGAAGTTTGGAGTTGCTGGAAGAAAATTAGCATGCCCAGGAAGGCAGAAGGAAATATAGGAATTTCGTTGATTTCCTTTGCATGTTAAAAAGACCTCAGGTTAAGTGTTTATTGGAGAGGGCTTGTCCATTATTATCTTGCTTCCTAGGGATTACTACCCCAGGCACTTTGTACTGCCTATCAGTCATGTTGGCAGGTGTTCCTCAAAGCTCATATTTTGGCTTTTGATAAACATTACTTGCATCTTTTCCATTTTGTCATCTAAAACCTTTATTAATATATACGAATTTCACCCACAAACCATTTCCCTAAAACTGTAGCTTGGAATTTTCTCTGCTTAAAGTAACTAAAATTATTTCTTAAAAATATTCCTGTTCAGTAATACCACAAGCAATCCTAGCGTAAGTAGTTTCATATTTTTCTCACTTCTTAACTACCAACTGGATTACAAATTTTCAGAACAAGAATTGACTTTAAAAATTAGAGGATTTGATCTACCAGAGTTAGAATGAAAGAAAAGTAGAGTACCAATAGCCACCTGATCTTTGATGTGGCCTCAAGAAATTTATTAACATCACTATATATCAGTGTCCTGACGTGAATAATTATAATATAAAATACATTGTGTTGTTGTGAGGTTTAAAGGAGATAGCCCACATGAAAACAAAAGTAAAATGTCTTACAAATTGGCAATATGTTATTTCTTACAGCTACTCTTGTTATTAGGACTATTCCTAGCATACACTTTTTGGTTATCTATTATAAAAAAGCTAAACTGTTATGAATTGGTTATGTATGTCCTAATAATGTTGTTCTTGAAATGCTGAAATAAATAAGTGGTTGACATATTGCAGCAATATCTCCTGCATCGTTTCCCATAAAGTTTGCAGGGTTTGTAATACATATTTCCAACAAATTCTCAAAACAATAAAGATGAGATTATCCATTTTCTATGAGTCTACCCAGTATAAGATAGGATATGTTAAAAAATTATGAGCTATATTTCATCAGGAATCTAGAGAATAATCTGGGCTTATGATTCTTATATAACTATATATCAATAATCATTTACTAGATAATGATGAGACACCATCATGAATCTTCAGTGTATAATTATAAATTTGCTCATTTCAGCCCAAAGCAAACTTTGACATGACATGCATGCACTCATATTTTAAGCAACTGATAAGTTTCCTCTTTCCTTTCTAAACTTAGTTGTCCTATATTTTGGATTTAATAGTATCACCACAAAATATGTGTCAAAATGACTTATCTGGGCAATATCACTCTGTGTTAATCAGGGTTGACTAGAGAAACAAATTCATAAACATGCATACATATATAAGAAAGAGGTTTATATACAAGAGTAATTGAACATCCCAGCATAGTTCAATCCAAGGCCATAAGCCCAATATTAGCCTATATGTTCAATACCAATCTGTAAGTCCTCTTCAGACTCACAAAGCACATGCAATGACAACAGGACAACCAGAGGCTAGTGCTTACAGGGTCTTGTGTATCCGGTAGCACTGGCAGTGGTCTCCCTGTGGCTCAACCATTTTGCAGGAGTCAGGGTCTATTATCATGCTTCCATGCATCTTGTCAGCTACAAAGTCTCCCAGGAAGTGAACCAAGAAGGAATTACCACATTTCCCAGAATTCTCAGGAGAAGGTCATGCTCACACAGAGGTTTCATTGGCTATCTCCAGATTGACAGGCTAGACTCCACCCCCACACTCTTAACCCTCAAATTGACACCAGATTAGGAGACTGCCACCATCTCAGTATTGAGTGATTGTGCTGTGTTATATAATCTGATGTAGTTATCCTATGATTTGCAAAACCTAAGCTCTATAAGGTGAGTGAGGTGGGATAATCTAAAGGATTAAATTGAATTCAGAATTAATTTCTTATGAGATGCACAAGAGCTTAAACAGGCAAGCAGACATTAGAGGGACCTACAAACAAAAAAATGAAGAGTGAGAGTGGAACACTACCTTTGACCAAAGGACTTTGTGCTGGAAATTCCCTGTAGCCAGAGGAAGACTAATGAGAAATCACATGGAGATGTCCAAGGAAAGCTGGGTCTACAGATAGTGAAAAGGCACAAATTACTTTCCCCAGAACTAACAGAAAGAGTAAAACTTTGCCTGAAGCTGGCACTCTGAACTCCATCTTCTCGTTATTTAAATCGTACTAAAATAAATGCCATCTGTTAATGCTATCCACCTGTATATGTCAGTTACAGCAGCACTAGATAGCTAAGACAGTATGAATCAGAGTTAAGAGTATAAACTTCACTTGCGAAGACTTTACGCTTTGTTGTTTGTCCTTGTTTAGGAAAAACTTCAGACCTCATTAAATCCAGCTCTTTTCCAAATACAGTCCTATTTGTGCAGCTGCATATGAATGCATAAAACAATCACAGAAGTTGCTGACATGTCTTGCTTCATATACAGGATTTAGCTACATTGAATCTTTAGTATTACCCAGCAAATGAAGATAGTAGCAGATATTCTCCAGAAACATCATCACTGCCTTGTCCACCCAAGTTCTCTTCATTCCTATCATGAAAAACCATTTCTTCCTTCTATACTTAAATGTCTGTATCATTCCTGGAGAGTACAAGTGCATAGTTTATTTGACTACTACATGAAATGCAAGTGGTTTGTGACACCCAGAGGGGCCTCAGGAGAAAAGCCTGGGTATCTACTTCTGAAAAGGAAAAACTTGCCAATTGAAAATTTTATGGAGCAGAGCTCTAGTCAAGGGCCTCCTCCTGTGGTTGCCAGGAACAAATATCTATTGAGGGAAGCGATATTTGTTTTTAACTTTTTTATTCCTTTCTAACATAAATGTCTCCATTTGTGTATTAGATTGTATGCCTTATTGTCTATTCAAGTATATTGATTCAAAAACACACTCTCTCTCCCAAATCATTTTCCATTCGTTTAAAAAAAAAAAGCATTTGACCCCAAACCCACCTCCAGTTACTTTTGCATTTACAGAAACCTTTTTTACAATTTCACTTCATTGATCCTATTTTTTTCTGTTCCACATAAATTAGGATGGTTTCTCTCCACATTCCCCCAGATAGACTTTTCTTCAAAAAATGCTAATAGACGAATTTTGGCAAATTCAAATGTCAAGCTATCTATCACCCCCCTGCCCAAGCATTTGACACAAGTATTCTCCTCTTAGTCGCAGCTGCTGCCTTAACATTTGGTGTAATCAGAGCACGCTGAAATGCTCTTCTTCTCCTCTTGTGCTAGTCCCTCACGCAGATTCTCCTTTGCCGATTCCTCGTCAGTTTTCTGACATCTTTAGTGTGGATAGTCCAGGCCTCAGTGGCTACACATTTGCTTTGCCTACATTATTATTGAAATGCTTGGTCTCAAGACTGCTGGTGATTCCTAGGTGTAAATATCTGAGGCAGATGATGGCTTGAAGTCGACATGACTAATCAACACCATTGTAAACAGTAGCTCCATTGTTCAGTTTGGCCAAAGACAAGCTGTAAAGCTCGCACAGCACCTGTTCTTCACCACTATGTGTCTAAAAACCCGACATCACATATTGTCATGTATAAGACTAAATGAAGATCCAAAACCAACTCTATTTTCATCACTAGTACTGTCTTTAATGCCACTAGTACTGTCTTTAATGCAAGAAAAAATTGAACTGAGAAAAAAATTTCCCCATTGAGCATAGTGACACAATAAAACGGTTTTAAATATGTTTTTAAAATTTCCCCTGGAAAAAATCATGAAAAGCGACAGTACAAGTCATTTAGGCATTACTGCATAATTTGGGTGGGGGTGGTAGCGGTGGTGGTTGGCATCTGCATGCATTCTTAGCAACCCCATGGAAAAGAGAACAAGACGCTGCCAGTCCCTGTGCAGTGCTCACAATTGTTCATATGTTTGAGCCCATTGCTGGGGCCATTGTGTCAACCCATCCTCTCTATTGTCTTCTTCTCTTTTGATCCCCCCCGCACATTGTCAAGGCAGAAGGTGTCATTTTTCAGGCATTGTTTTCTCCTGATTGCATGTCCAAAGGATATGATATAAGTTTTTAACATTCTTGCCTCTAAGGAGTATTCTTGATTTCCTTCTTATAAGAAAAATTCTCAGTACTGGTACTTTTGGCAGTCTATAGTACTTTCTTTGCCAGCACCATAATTCAAAGCCATCGTGTTTTCTTTGGTTTTCCCTATGTAATATACAAATTTAATATTTGATTATATTATGTCACATATGTGTCTGTCACTTTGTCTTATAATGGAGGCTTGATTGTTGCTTTACTGATACAGGAAGATATGTTACTGATATTTCATATACTGGCAGTGTCTCCCAAAATGAATAGGTTTAAGTGTCCCAAGTAAAAGCAGAATACAAAGATGGAAAATCTATCCACATTTGAAGAATTAGTCACTGAAAATTTCATGCAGAGAAGCAGACAGTGCCAGAAAATGAGCCCTTCTGTCTGGAAGTACTCAAAGGATGAGTAAAAGGCGTTTCCCTGTCAAAACACCGTGCTCTCTCATGACATGATTGGAGTAAAGCCATCAGAACTTTCATTCATAGATGGGGTATGACTGAAGATTAGAAAAAAATATGAAAATATCTATTACTGAAACTAGGAATGTACAAAATATGAAGCTAGGAAAATTGAAAATTATCTCAAATGAAATAAAATGTGAGGTTGATGTCATAGACAATAGTATGATGAAATTAGACATTTTTAATCAGACAATAATGTGACTTAGGCTAGGGATAAAGTACTCAAGAGCAATAATGCCACCTTCATAAATGTGATTTCAACATCTAAATGTACAATGCTGTCTATGATAGGATATTATCTATATGCATCCAAGAAAATCCAGTTAATACAACCAGAATTCAAATTTAGGCACCAACTAGTAAAGCTAGTGATCAAATAATTTGAAGAATGATACCAACACCACCAGTCTGGAATTGATGATTTCAGTCCATCAACATTCTTGGATAATTATTCAGGATTGGAATTTAAAAACTGGACACAAAGAGAAAGGAACTATTGATGGAAAATCGGACTTTGGAGATTTAAAAAAAAGTCATAGATTGCATGATAGAATTTTGCAAGACCACTTACTTCTTTGAAGCTTTTTTTTTTCTTTGAAGCTTTTTTAAACAATAAAAATAGCTACTATATATGAAGATTTCTCAAGATAAAATAGACATATATAAAATTGATTATATCTGCTGAAAGAAATGATGAAACATCTGTCAAAGTCAGCAGTGAAAATGTGACCAAGCGCTGACTGTGGAAAAGACCCTCAATTGCTGTTATGTAACTTAGGTTGAAGACAAAGAGAAGTTAAACAAGTCAAAGAGAGCCAAAATACAACCTTGAGAATATTCCACCATAATTTTGAGACTATCTGAATAACAGATGTGACTCATAAACACTAATGACAGTAGACCTGATGAACTGTGGAATGTTATCAATTACATCATACCTGAAGAAGTCAAAATGCCATATAAAAGACAAGAATGGAAGAATACATGAAGGGGGATGTCAGAAGAGACTCTAAATTTTCTCTTAATCAAAAAGTAACAAAGGCAATGGAAGAAATGATGAAGGCAAAGAGCTAAACAGAATATTTCAAAGAGTAGATCAAGAATAGTTATGACAAAATGTGCCAAGACCTAGAATTAGAAAACCAAAAAGGAAAACATGCTCACAGTAGTTTAAGCTGAAAGAAACTAAGGAAAAAAATTCAAGACTAGAGTTACAAAATTGAAAGAACCAGTGAGCAAATTATTTTACAATATATTCAAGTCAGTTCCAACCCATTGTGCACCTGTGCACAACAGAATAAAATATTTCCTGCTCTGGGAACATCCTCATAACTGTTTCAATGGATGATCTGATTGTTGCAGGCACTGCGTCTTTCCATTTCCATGAGGGCTTTCCTGTTTTTCACTGTCCCTCCAATTTACCAGACATGATCTCCTGCTCCAGAGACTGGTCTCTCATGTACAAAATATATAAGATAAAATCTTGCCTTCTTGCCTCCAAGAAGCTTTGTGACCATATTTCTTCCAAGACAGATCGGTTTACCTTTTTAGCAGCTCATGACATTTTCAATGTTCTCCATCCCCCAAATTCAAATGCATTGATTCTTCTTCAATCAACCTCATTCAACATCCAACTTTCAAATGCATAACAGGCAAGGGAAAAAACCTTAGGTCAGGTGCTCCTTAGTCCTAAAATGAACATCCCTGCTCTTCAATAAAGAGATATTGTGCAGCATATTTCCCTAATGAAGCATACCTTTTGATCCTTTGACAGCTGTTTCCATGAGCATTCATAGTGGATCAAAATAAGATAAAATCCTTGACAACTTCTATCTTCTCTTGCATTTACCGTGATGTTACCAGTTGGACCAGTTGTGAAATGGAACCCATCAATATTAATATCTTAGGGGTTGATGAGCTGAAAAAGACTGGTGTTGGTCATTGTGAGTCAGAAAATCATATGGCTTGTAATGCTGAGAATAACACAATCAAAAGGAATGGTGTGGCATTCAATGTCATAAAGGATCTTTCTAAATCCACCATGAAGTAACAATACTATTTGTGATAGGATTATATCTATCTGCCTTCAAAAGAAATCCATTTAATACAAGTGTTATTCAAATTTATGCACTATCCATGAAAGCTAGTGCTTTGACACTAGAATTTAAAAAATTCTGTCAATGTATTCAGTCTGAAATTGATCAGATATGTAATTAAGATATATTGATAATTAATGGTGATTGGAAAGCAAAAATTGGAATCAAAGAATAAAGAACAGTGGCTAGAAATGTGGTATTGTTGAGAGAAATGAAGCTAGAGTTTCTGTGATAGAATTTTGCAATAACAACTACTTACTTGTACAAATACCTTTTTTCAAAATCACAAATTTATAATACCCCAAGGAATTTTCCATAAGGAGTACACAAAAATAAAATTGACTACATTTGTGGGATGAGGATTTGGGTCTTCTTTGTATTGTGTTCTAATCCATAAGGAAGACTGCAATTCTTTATTTCCATCAACAAGTTATTAAAAATATTTCTCACTTTCAGCAAACAAGGTGTGTCATATTTATATCACAGGTAATGGACAAGACTTCCTCCAAGCTTGATGCTCTATGATTACAAGAAATATTCAGATTCTTTCTGTCATCCATTAATGGTTTTCTTAGTGTACTCCCACCCTTCATTATGTCTTCTGTCATTAGTGTTCAATGAGTAAAATCTTTTCTTGGGATATTCTCATTGTTCAGATGGTATAGATTCAAGATAGTATTTTGGCCTTGGTGGACCTTTTTTTATTTTCTTCAGTTCCAATCTGAATATACATATAAGAACTTAATGGTCTGTTCCACAGTTAGCTCCTTGCCTGGTTTTAACTGTTGAAACGTTCCATTTCATTTTTGATTACTTCAATTTTCCTGTATTCATATGTTAGTAGATTTTGTCAGCTGTTTCTTTTCACCTTAATTGTGTCCCATCATCAAGTAAGGATTGCTAAGGGTTCACTCCAACATGCTTACTCCATTCATGTCAACGTGGTCAACTCTACTTGGAGAAAGCAGCTCCTCCTCACTCATCTTCTGAACCAAGGGTGCCCTTCTCTGTCACTACCTCTGACAATGTTTTGCTTCCATTAATTAGGTCATCACTATATGAGAGTGTTTCTGTAAGGTTTTCATCGGCTTCTTCCACTAAAATGTGGAGCTCATTCCATTTTGATGGTCTGTTCTTAGTTTTGCCAAAAAAACAAACAAGAAACACTTCCAGATATTGACATATCAATGCCACAGGTTTTGGCATAACAATAGAGCATGACAGACTGACAGACAAGTAGTCTGTCTTAGGCATGTGAAAAATTGACATCTCATAAGGAAGACCAAAGAATAATTGATGCATTTGAATTATGATGCTTGTGAAAAATATGGAAAGTACTGAGAAATTTCAAAAGGACAAACAAATCTGTCTTGGAATACTGGTAGCTATAATGGCTCTGAGAAGCAAAGATCGGTGAGATTTCTCTCATGAGCTTTGGGCATGAGATCAGTCCCTAGAAAAAGACATCAAGCTTGACAAAATAAAAGTATGGCAAAACAGAGGAAAATTCTTCATAAGATATATTGATTCATTGACTGTAACAATGGCCTAAAACATAATAATTTTGATGATGGTGCAGGCTGGAGGTGTTTTGTTCTGCTTCACAAAACATTGCTATGAGTCAGAACTGATTCAATGCCAACTAACAATACAATATTATGTCATCAATGTTGAAATGGCTGATCCCTTTGCTTTTATGTGTGCATACATGCATTGTGTCTAACGACAGAAAATCAAAGCCTATGTAGCAAAAATTTAACAAAAAAGGTAAAGGTATATATAGACATTACTATAGCATTATTTTAATTTTCTGGTAGTTTTGATGTTTTGTTTTGTTTTCAAAATAAGAATGACATAAGAAGTATTCATATTTCAATAATTTCTAAATGGTATCATTGATTTTGTTTTCTAATTATAAGGAGCTTCTAAATTATCTCTGTGTTCTATCATCCTTACATCCTCGTTATTTTAAATCCAATTTCAAAAGTTTTGCGGAAGATAATCCAACAATTGAAGTTCAGGTCTCATTCAGAAGAGAGTGTGGAACAGATACAGCATTGCTTATGTCCTATGGATTCTGGTTGAAAGCAGAGAATATCGGAAAAATGCTTACTTGTTTCTTATTGATTATACCAAGGCATTTGACTGTGTGGGTCATAACAAACAATGGATAGCCTTGAGAAGGAGGGAAATAAAAAATGCTACATTTTGCTCTTGGGGTACCCTTAGCTATCCCGGCAATGGGTGACACTTATTTCAAATCAGTATACCCATAAGGAAACTACATGGATAAAGAGACACTGTGAGAATACAGCAAGGCCATACTGCAAGGTTTAAAATCAGGACCAATATGTTTCATGATTAAATCCTTCCACAAGACTTGTTCAATCTCTATCCTATTCAAAAGTAAAGGCAAAATATTGTCTAAATCTTAAAGGATTGTCTTTGAATAAGCAGTCATCTAAGTTAGATGTCAACTGAGTCCACATGCAAGTAGCACATCATCAGCCTCAGAAAGATTGAAAATCATATAGCATGAAGATAAAGTAAATGACAGTTGGAGCCCAAAATTCATTGGTGGAAATATAAAGGAAACAAACCTACAGTGAACTCCCTCTTTCCGTAATAGGAGAAAAATGGTCGTCACTAAATGGAGTGCATTGAGGAGTATAGAAGGTGAAAGGCCTGAATTGATCAGTTAAAACCTGTCAACAGATCCCCCCTAGGATACATGCTGGACCTGATCTTCTTATCAAAATCTTATATTTAGGGGGATTGTGTTGTACTGCTTGGTCTTTGGGGGGTATTTCAGGAGTGTTATGACATTGGTGCTCTCACACTTGAAGTTGAAGTATATATTCTTTTCTTTTTGGGGGGTAAAAAAAACCAAGACTGATGAACCAACTTACGAAGTTAAGGTTTGGAGGAGAGGAGACATGGAGGTGGTCACAGAGTGACGTGATGATGATGTCAAGGTTCTGCACAGAAAAAGAATGTCAGCAAACTGTGGTAGCAAATTCTACTGCAGACCAGAATGAAATATGTAATCATTTGATAGATGTATTAATCCCAATTAATTTTAAAAAGAAGTACTTAGGTCTAGATGGAGGAAGATATGTCAAGGAAAGGACAGTTTCCTATTTTTATATATTCGTTTCATAAAACATTCTGATATATATATATATATAATATTAGAATATAGGATTTAAACTTACACATATTGTACCTTGGGAGTAGGCTAGTGGAGAAAACATAAGATGGAGAGTAGATGCTTGTTTGACCTCTCCCTCAAGGTAGTGTTTCTTCTTTGTCTAGCTAGATGTCAGATAAAGCCACATAGTTTACTCATTTGTATTTTGGGAATAATTTTGATTATTTTGTGTGGTTGTAGTCTTTGGCTAGTCCTGCTTAAAATGGAGAAAACAAATGTAATTAATGTATATTTTGAGCTTGGGTGTAAAAAATCACCATTTGAATTTCTCAGAAACCATGCTGCTTATAGACAATAGTTGACAGAAAGTCAAACTATCTAAAAGAAAATCTGGATCTGATTTGATGCTCACAGAGGTCTAATCCCATATTTTCTATAAATTGATTAGTTTTGATAAGGACTTAGATAAGCTAAATAAGGATTAAACTGGACTGTTTTAAGAATTGAGTTTAGGGCTGAACCCCAGTGGTGTAGTGGTTGAGTGTGGGACTGCTGCCCACTGGCTTGGCGGTTCAAATCCAGCAGCAGCTCTCCAGAAGCAAGACTGGGCCTCCCACTCCCACCAGAGTGCAATGATGCCAAAAAACAAACAAACAAACCAAAGAAAAGAAAACCAAAAAAAATTGTATCTGATTCTATTTTGCTTATACTTATTTCTTCTGCTTATAAATTGCAGAAATAATTTGGGGAAGTATAAATGTAGTGAGTTTGTAAAGCCACTTGCCTCAACTATTAATTTGATCTTCCAGGACCCACCTGGAAGGAAGTCTTCAAAGAGATTAGCCTCAACATTAGAAGGTGAAGATACATGCCTTGAGGCTTTTGACATATTGCAGGGTGGGGGGAATAAGGACTTCTTTAAATTTGAAGTTTGAAATCTAGTAGTCTTTGACAGAAGTTAGAAAAAAATCTGGAACTACGAGGAAAACTCCCCTCTAGAACTGAACGTTAAATAGAGCCAGTGGAAAGACTGAAATGCTTGCTAGGTGATCTCCTGGATCCACTTGTTGAGTGGAAGCGTAACAAATGCCGCAATAAAGAGATGGCTTGAGGCTCAGCCCGGGTGGCATAGTGGTCATGTGCGGGACTGCAGCCCACTGGGATGGCAGTTCAAACCAGCAGCAGCTCTCCAGGAGCAAGGCTGGGCCTCCTACTCCCACCAGAAGGCAGTAATGCCCCCCAAAACAAACAAGCAAAAAAGAGATGGAGTGAGTCTGGCCACTGACATCTGTGGATTTGGTTTAGAGGAAAAGAAGATGAGAGTAGGTTGATTGATCTAAATGTCATGACATAGCACAAGGGGACTAGGCTTGCTGAGTATTTATGATCAGGCCATAGTCTAAAGGCAGGGAGACCAATGGTGACCTGGGGAGGCTAAGTGAGGCAGCCCTGCATTGAGTTGACCAGAATTCGACCTGATTAAGAGACCTTATTTGAGACTGTGAGCTGATGCATACTGCTGCAGACTTTATGGGTGGCCTATCCTGATTTGACTTTTCTTATGGAGGCAGACTCACAAGGTTCCAATTGGAATGAAGATTCTTCACGTCGAAGAATTTGATTGTCTCCTCAGAGCCCTGGGTTGATGTAAGTTGGCAGTATAGAAATTGGATACTTCAAATTGGGGGGATAAAGGCATGAAGTGATTGGCTTAAAAACTTTCATAAGTGGAGGAATATATTCATAGGATTGTAGGTTTAAGGTGTAGGTGTTGCCATAATTACTTGAGTATAAACTGACCCAAATATCTGTCAAGGTGCTTAATTTTACCACAAACACTGCATACAAAAATACGTTGAAAAACTCAGCTTATACATAAGTATATCTGTAATAAAGATTGTGTACAGGTGCCAGGTTGTCAAGGGGAGGATTGAGATAGTTGAGGTTAATTTTGCCAACCTGGCTGATGAACACACATGGGATTAATTGAAGGGCAGAGAGATAATGGCTCCATTAGGATTGTCTTTTAAATTCTCTTGTCTCTTGCTCTGTGATGGTCAGACTAGTGAAGCAGCTTCCTGTGAGACATCACTATGAATAAGGCTCATGGATTTATCCTACTGCAGCACTGAGTTTGTAGAAGCTGCATGGAGATCTCTGCCAATGCTGAGATGCTTATACCTTCCTGTAAATTATGAAGATGCAAAGACTTCTACCCACTGGCCTGTGATCCTCCTGCATCCGCCACCCTTGTGTGTGCTTTGTGAGTTTGAGGAGAATTTTGTAGTTCGGGGTAGGACTTATAGGCTTGGACTGGATGAGTTTGAGATGATTTCTGAATATAAAGCTGAATATAAAGCTCTCTCTTTATACATATTTGAGTATCTATAGATTTGTTTTCCTAATTTACCCAAACTAACACATCAGACTGCCAAAAGAATTAAACAAGTCTGTCTAGGAAGGAGTACAGCCAAATGTTCCTTCAAGGCAAGAATAAGACAATCTCTATTACTTATTATTGATGGATGTTTACAGTTATTTACTGATGGGTATTTACAGGTATTTATTATCATTTTGAGTTGCCCCCCAAGAGCAAATGAAACTCCCTAAAACTTTACTCTATGCATACTATTATGGTTAAGTCGCCTTTAAATAAGTAGCTCTTTTTCAGTTATATTTTGAAGGGATCATCTTCAGGCACTCTGGTTTTAGACAACTATATAAGGTCATCATAGGAGCCAGAATGTGATTCCTTCCTTTGGGAGTACGTTTTCATCGTAAATCTGAACTGACCTAATAGCTCAAGATTTATTAGGGTTATCACCTCAAAATATATAGGCTCTGATTGATAAGCTTCTATATCTTGGAATCCCATTACTGGTTCCTTCATAATTTACAGTAGTTAAATCTAGAAAATCTCCTGCAATAGATTCAAGATTCTAAGCAATTTTAAAGTCTGAAAAAAAAGGGGAAAAAGTTATCATTAGCCCCTATTCCTTTTTTATCCTATGGAACACATGGAAAATTTTCCTTGCTAATCTTGTACTTCTTCACCTGCTTCCTTCTCAGATGATGATGTGCGTGTTATCTGCTAATATATTTTCTCTCTTCCTTTCCTCTTTTTGAATCAATCTTTCTTCTTATTCTCAGTTTATTCATCCTGTATCTTTTGCCTTGTTCTATTATTTTAAAGTGGGATTTATGGCAGTTACCAAACATTATCAATTGCAATACTCTCCCAGATAATTTTCAACTGCAACAAAATTGACTGTCCTATAAATGTAAGAATGTGCTAAGTGGAAATTTCCAACATCTAATAAAAAAAGGTGGCATGGACATGCTAATTGTTCTCTCTGGTAAAAAAAAAAAAGCAAGCAAGAGTGGGAAGAAGGGGACTTGACACTTTGATTCTCTGAGCAAGAGGCAGTTGAGTGGTCTTCAAACAACTGTGGAGATATCCGGGCGCAGAGTCCACAATTGATCGTCAGCAGTTCTCCCCTTTCTGGAAGTGAATTGTTCTCCCAGTAGTGCTGAGCTAAAGGTTGTTTCACAAGACCAATCCCCAAGCCAACCAGCAGTAGAACAACTTCCACCACAATGAGAAAGACAGGTGTGAACCCCTGTTCTTCTACTACCTTCAGACGTAGGGGACAGTGGACGATCCTGTGGACACCCAGGTACATGGTTATGTACCTCCTTCTGCATGCTCAATGCAGTAGAGGCAGCCTGAGAAATGCTGCACAGCATAGGCAAGACAGTGAAGCTAAAAACAGAAGACAGAAACAGCTGGTTCTCCATGTGACAACTCCCCTATCATCCTACCCCCAGCCCAAAGAGTCACACAACCCAGAAGTCAGAGGCTGGTACCACCAGGTGGTGCTAGCATAGGATTCTGGCAAAGCCTTTCATCTCTAGGGCAGGCCTGGGGAAAAATCAACAACTTAGCTGTTTTTCTGTTTATTTGTTATCTGTTCTTTTCCTTTCATCTTTCCTTTTTATTGATAAACTGTCAGCTATAACAGAGGAAAATGATCTTGCTATCCAAAGCTATCAATCATGGGACAAGAGACTGGAAGGGAAAAAGTGAATTTTTTATCCTCTGTGTAACACTAAGAATGCCAGTCTCTACCCTCGTATCTATACCAGTAAATATGATCAAATTGTCCAAATCACTCACAGCATTTTGATAAGCACACACTGGTGAATGAGAAAAGAAACCCTTTGGTGTTTAGCATGTATCTGGAATTCATGTTCATGTGCTTGTTCAGAAGTTTGTTTCTTGGTTCCTTTTAACATCATGACTGCTGTTACTTTCGCTGTTGTTTGCTTGTATTGTTTAATTCTCACATCACTTGGCAAAGTCAATTGTCCCTAAATAACCCATCCACCTTTACATGCCTAACAATGTGTACCATGATGTCTCAGACACAATAGTCAATCTCTGTCTACATGAGGAAGGAAGAAAACCTGACACAGAAAAGTACTAACAGACAAAGCTAAAAGACTCTTCTGAAGAGGAAAAGGCCTTGAAACTACCAGGGAAAGAAATTAGAAGAATAGCATTCAGTTACTATCACAGGTGAAGAAAAAATATTATTGCAGAAAAAAATAATTGAAAAATTAGAAGCCAGGTAACCCAGTAAATGTCTAGATGATGCATATATTTTTTTTGGGGGGGGCATCACTGCCCCTGGTGGGAGTGGGAGGCCCAGCCTTGATCCTGGAGAGCTGCTGCTGGATTTGAACTGCCAAACCAGTGGGCCACAGTCCCACACTCAACCACTATGCCACCGGGAATCAGCCCAGAAGATGCATATTAATATAGGATAAAATGGCATTTTAAAAAAGTAGAACAGTAGAATTGAAGCAATGGGTAGGTATATTAGTGTACCTGAATATGAGTGTTTTAATTAGAATTAATGAGAACAATCCATTGAAAGATTTAAAAAGTCTGAAGAAAAGCTAAGTATTATGTAGGCACGCTGAAGATAAACAAATTATATCTCATTGATATTACAGAAAAGAAACAAAACAGCAAAGAAAATAATCCATTAACTACTAGACAGAAATTTCTCTAGCAATATGAAAGAAGAGGAAATAGTGGAATTCTCTGGACAGAAAATCAAAACAGCAAACATAAACCAATAATCAACATGTAAATGTCAACACCCAGGAATCAACCCAGTTACAGTAATATTCCAAATAAAAAATAAAATACTGAAAGTAGGGGGCTATAGATGACAATTCAATACAAATGAAGACAAATGCAAAGAAAAATAATTGTATGGGCAAAAAGTATCAATATTTCAAAAAAGAGACAAATCAGTTCATAAGAGATAAAAAACTGTTTTAAACTTGTAAATTAATAAATAAAAAATAGATAATAATTAAATAATATATAAACTCCAGGAAAATGGGAAAAATCTCATCAAATAAAAAAAGGAAATTATAAATATTTAATAAATATTGAAATAACAGCAAAGGAAAAGGGACAGGAAGATCACAGAGCAAGAGGAACACAGCACAGAAATTTATGGAGAACAGAGAAATCACTAATAACACACTCATAAAAATATAGACTGCAAAATGACAGTAATGAACATATATATATATGTATATATCACTAATGACACTGAATTTAGAGGGATAAAGTACACCAGTCAAGAAACAAAGAGTAGCTGTTTGGATAAGAAAATGGGGCTTTTCAGTGTGTTTCTTAAAATACACTGATTAAGACATTATTAAAAATAGATCGAAAATCAAAATATTACCCATATTGACAAACCAAAGGTAAACTTAAGAAAGTAAAAGAGTATACAACAAAAGCATCAAGAATGAGACTAAAGGGGCTGAGCCCCGGTGGCGTGGTGGTTGAGTGCGGGACTGTGGCCCATGGGCTTGGCGGTTCAAATCCAGCAACAGCTCTCCAGGAGCAAGGCTGGGTAGCTCCCATGACCACCAGAGGGCAGTGATGTCCCCCCAAAAAAGAATGAGAATAAACATAAATAAAAATTTTAAAGAGAATTGGAATAATTAAGAGATAGCACCCAAGGTAAAGGGGTGGTGGTGGCACGGAGTGGAAACCCAATGCCCATCTGTAGACAATTGAACATCCCCTCACAGAGAGGTCACAGGGAATAGATGGGCCTGTCAGGGCTCAGTATAGCACTAATGAAACACAGGAATTTTCTCTAACTCTTGGGTGCTTCCTGTTCCCCACTGTAATGACCTCAATTCTACCTCACAAATCGGATTGGACCAGAGCATGCACACTCTGCGGATAAGAGCTCATGACACAGGGAATCCAGGATAAATAACCCCCCGACGCAGAGCCAACAAGGAGAGAGATACCCGGAAGATTGGCGGAGGATGGAGGGATAAAGAGGGAATTGATCATAAGGATCAACCTATTGCCCCCTCCCAGGGGATGAATAGCAGAAAGGTGGATGAGGGGTGATGGAGGACAAAATGTAAGATATGGGAAAAAATAATCTATAACTTTATCAAGAGTTTGTGAGGGAGGGAATATGGGGACAGTTGAGGGAAGAAATAGGGAGCTGATATCAGAGGCTCAAGTGGAAAGAAAGAGTCTTGAAAATGATGATGGTGGACTATGTGTAAATGTGCTTGACACAGTGGAGGAATGTATGGATTGTGTAAGAGATATAAGAGCCCCCAATGAAAGTATTCAGAAAAAAAAGTGGAGAAAATATTCTAAAACTGGAGTGATGGTTATATAACTCTTCTTGATATAATCAAACTATGGGACTATGTGATATGTGAATTATATGTTTGTAATTAAATAAAACTGTTGAAAAAAAGCTTACTCCCCAACCAGAAGGAAAATAATAAATCACAAATAGGTAATAAATAAGTAAGACATAGCAATAAATAAGACAAGTCCAGGATAAAATGACTTCACAGGAGAGTTCTAACAAATATTCAGAGAAAAATTGCCACAAATTCTACATAAACTATTTCATAATATAGAAAAGGATAGCAAAATCTGACTTCATTTATGAACTGATCATAAACCTGACATCAAAATCAGGCAAATATACGAATAGAATAGAAAATAATATGTTTATATCTCTTATGAACCATATTGTTGTTAGGTACTTGTGTTAGTCTGGGTAAACTAGGGAAACAAATCCACAGAAATTCATATATGTGTAAGGGAGAGTTTTATATAAAGGGTAAGGGTACATTCAGAAAGCATCCCAATCCAGTGTTGTACAAGGCCATAAGTCCAACTTAGCTCATATGTCCGATACCAATCTACAAAGCCCTCCTCAGTCTCACAAAACATACACAATGATGCCAGATGCAGGAGGATCCCAGACTAGAGAGGAGAAAGTCTTTGAATCCAGTGGGGTGTTGGCAGGGGTGTCCACTCGGCTTCTCCAACACCCAGGGCTGCATCAGGGTAAGTCCGTGTGGCTTCTCCACAGGGATGTCTCACAGGAAGTGAGTCTTCCCAGCTGAGGCAGAGAACTAGCTAAGGCAGCAGAACACTGATCTGACAATCAGAACCAGAGACCAGAGAATTAGAAAGGGGAGGCTCACCAAGCCATTTGTCTCTCTGCCCTTCAATTAATCCCACATGTTTTTATCAGCCAGGTTGGAACAATAAACCTTAGCTATTTCAGTGCTGTTGAGTCATCTCTCACAGGTAGCACCTCTACGTACAATAGAACAGCGTTCTCAACCTGTGAGTTGTGACTCCCTGGAGGGGTCAAATGACCAAGGTAGCAAAATTACAGTCATGAAATACCAATGAAAATAATTTTATGAAAAAGAATTTTTTAAAAAAAGGAAATAATTTGATGGTTGGGGGTCACCACAATATGAGGAACTGTATTAAAATATGGTTGCATTAGGAAGTTTGAGAACCACGGCAACAGAACAACAAAACACAGCAAGGTGTTTTGCCATCTTCACCATAGTTCCTATACCTGAGATCATTGATGCAGCTGTTGTGTCAATCTTTCTTGTCCAGGGTCTTCCTCTTTCTCACTGCCCTTCCACTTTTCCACACATGACGCCTTTCTCCAGAGACCGATCACTCTTCATACAATGTAAGAAGAAATGGAGCCTTTCTTGCCCCCAAGGAGCACTCAGGCCTTAATCTCTTCAAATGAAATTGATTTGTCCTTTAGCAATCTATGGTACTTTCAATATTCTTCTCCAGCACTATAATTCAAATGCATAGATTCTTCTGTGATGGTCATTATCCAATGTCTAATTTTCACATGCATACGATGCAATGCAAAATAGCATGGCTTGAGTCAGGCACACTTTAGTCCTCAAAATGATATCCTTGCTTTTCAATACTCTAAAGAGATCTTGTGAAGCAGATTTTAAAATATGCTATATATTTGGATCTCTTGACTGCTTCTTCCAAGAACATTTATTGTGGGTACAAGTAAGGAAAAATTCTTAACAACCTCAAAGTTTTCTCCAATTATCATGACATTACCTATTGGTGTAGTTGTGAGATTTTTTTTTTATTTCCCTTACACTATGTTGTAATCCATCATGAATGCTATAATCCTTAATCTTCATCAGCAAGTTCTTCAGTTTCTCCTCACTTTAAGCAAGTAACATTATGTCATCTCCATATTTCAGTTTGTTAAAAAGGCCTTTCTCCATCAGAGTTCAGCTTCTCTGGTAATTCGCTCAGCATACATATTTTAAAAGAATAGTAAGAAGGTACAACCCTGATCCTCACCTTTTCTGATTTTAAACCACACAGTGTTCCCTTGTTCTGTTTGCACAACTGCCTCTTGATCCCTGTATAAATTCTGAATGGGCACAAAGAACTGTTCTGGAATTCTCATTCTTCTCAAGATTATCCAGTTTATTATGTTCCACTCAGTCAAGTACTTTTGCAATGCCAATGAAACACATATAAACATCTTTCTGGTAGCCTCTGCTTTCAGACAAAATTCATCTGGCATCAACAAAGATATTTCTTTTTCAATATCCTCTTCTGAGTCCAGCTTGAACTTCTGGCAGTTCCCTGTCAATGCACTGCTGATACTTTTGTTGTAAGAGCTTAAGAGAAAAAATATTTGCATGACATATCAATATAATTGATTAGTTTGATCATTATGTTAGGTCTTCTTTATTTGAAATGGACACAACTATTGATCTCTTCAGTCTTGGCCAAGAATCTATCTTCCAAATTTCCTGGCATAGGTGAATGAGTGCTTCCAGTGCTTCTCCAGCTTGCTGAAACATCCCAATGGATATTCTGTCAATTTCTGGAGACTTGTTTTGGGGCTAATACATTTAGAGCCATTTGAACTTCTTCCAGCACTGTGGGTCCTTTTCATGTGCTACTTCCTGAATAGGTAAAGTATAGGCTAGTTCTTTTGGGCATTCTTTCCATGGTCTCTTGAGGCCTCCTATATCATTCAATATTTGCCTATAGAATCTTTCAACATTGCAACTAGAGGTTTGAATTTTTTGTTAAATGATTTCAGTTTCAGATATATTGCACATGTTCATCCCTTTGGGTTTTGTCATTCTAAGCTATTGCACACTTTTGAATATAATATTTGGCTTAGTCTCAGGTTTCCCTTTGAAATTTTTCACTCTGCTCTTTGACTTATCTTTTCCTCTCTTTTCTTTGACTAATCTATCATACAGAGAAAGTTTCAGGGTCTCTTCTGTAATCCATGTTGATCTTTCCTTTCATACCTGTTCTAAGTAGTATTTTGCCTTCTTCATGAAAGATGTTCTTGATGTCCTCACATAGTTCATCAGTATTTTTTGACAAATGTTTAATGAATCATATTTGTCCTTGAGATATTCTTGAAATTCAGGTGTGATAGACTCAAGGTCTTATTTTGATTATTGTGGACTTAATAATTATCATCTTTCTGAACATAGATTTTATCACTATCAACAAAATCCTAGCCAACAGCATTCAATAAAATAGAAAAATCTTTGAAATTCACCAAATAAGTGAATCATGGAAAAAACATAATAAACATAGTAATATGCTATCAATTAATTCATAAAAGGCATTTCACAAAATCCAAAAATAATTTCTGATAAAAAGTAGCAGAAAATTAAGATTAGAATTAGATCATCTCAACATAATATAGGCCATCTACACAGATTCCATGATCTACATTTCTCTCAATGGGGAGAAACTGTAAACATTCTTCCTGCAAGAAACTATACAAGGATGTATTTATTACCACTTGTATTCAGTGTATTCTAGTTAGAGTTATTAGATGATAAAAATAATTAAAGGTATCCAAATTAGCAATTAATAATAAACTCTATTTGCAGAGCATATGATTCTGTACATAGAAAATCCAAAAAATTTGACAGGAAAATTTTTGGAAATAATTGAAATATCAACATTATGGTTGTGAACAACATTAACATACCGAAATCACTGAATTATTTTTACTCTAAGGGAGAGAGATATGAAAATGAAATAAAACATTATCATTTACAATAACTGCACAGAAGATTAAGCCACTACAAATAAACATAACCAGAGAAACAAAAGATTTTCACAAAGAAAGCTAAAAAACAATAATACAAGAAGTATAGAGATTTAAAAAAAAGAAATCTAAAGAGATCTACGTCAATTGAAAAATGGCCCATGCTGATAGATAGGAAGGTTAATCATAGTGAAAATGTCAATTATGACCAAAGTAACCCATAAATACAATGCATTTCCAATCATATAAGATCATTCTCTAATGAAATGAACAAACTAATTACAAACCATATGTAGAGAGAAAAGCAACATGTAAACCAAGCACAACTTAAGTATAAAAACTAAGAAGGAGGATTCTTGATCTCAAAACTTACTTCATAACCATAGTAGTCAACAACGCATAATTCTGATGCATAGACTGATGGAGTATTGTCTAGATCCCATAAATAAATTAACTAAACTAAAGAGAAATAATCTCCTCTCGAGGGCCAACATATGTTCAACTGGGATAATATAGTCTCTTCAACAAACGATGGCAATTTTGGACTTATATTTGCAAAAGAATGAAATAGGATCCATATACCTCATCCCATATACAAAAATGAACTCAAAATGGATGAAGATCAAAATATGAACACTATAACTAAGAGATCATCCATGAAAAAACAGAGACAAACTTAAGGGTCATTAATGCAGGCATAAGCATATTACGAAACATAACACGAAACGTACATAGACAAAATAGATGACTAAGACACTTATATCTCTAAAGAGTAGAAAGAGAAGTCACAGACTGGTTAAAAAGAATTGGCAGCAGCACGTGTGACGATGTACTAATCTCTAAAATCCACATAAAATTTCAATGCCTCAACAAGACAAAGACAAATAATCTAAGTTAAAATTAGGTAGAGGACTTGAACTGATAATTGACTAATGAAGACATCCAGTTGGCCAACAAACTCATTAGTCATCCAAGAGAAACAAAAAAAACAATCATGAGGTATGACCTCAGACTGACATTTATAGCAATTAAAAAAAATTCATTTGCAAAAGAAAGCAGCAAGCATTGGACACAGTGTGGAGCTATTGGAAACCTCAAACACTGCTGCAGAGACTGTTAAAGTGTATAAAAAGAACATCACTGCCATCAAGTAAGTGCTAAGTCATAGCAACCGCACATGGCAAGGCGTAACTGACCCTGTGAAGTTCTGTGACTGTAACTCTTTAAGGAGTTTAAATTCCCCCCTTTCTTCCAAATGGCAGTTAGTCACCCCATACATAAGCATTACATCACCAGAGTTGTCATAAAAAACTATAAACATAGTGGAACCATAGTGGGAACCAGTGTGGAGCTTCTTCAAACAATTAGGAATAGAAACACCATATGACCAGGAATCCTTTATTCAGTATGTACCCTAAAGAATTATGAGTCATAAAAGATACACATACACTCATATTCATCACAGTAGTACTCATAAGAGCAAGGAGATGTAACAACTTAAATAGTGACAAGTGGAAGAAAGGATAAATAACCTTTGGTACATACCCACAAAGGAATGCTCTGCATGACTAAAGAATAAATGATGAAACTGTGAAACATCTCATGACATAGATGGATTTATTACTCTGAGTGAAGTCATTAAATCGCAGGACAATCAACTTATGAGACCATTATTGCAGAAGAAAGAAATCAAGATAAAAGTTATTTATGACAAAAGAACAAGATGTTGATTATTATGAACTGTGTGAGAGGAAGGAGCAAAGGGGAAGAAATAGGCTGGAGGGTAGACAGGAGTTAAATTAGGTGAAGGGAAAGATAATATTGCACATGAGGGAGAAGAGAAATAAAACGTGGGGTAGGGAAAATTGTTGGGTGTTTTACTCAGTAGTTTAAGTTGTTGATAAAAATTGATCATCTGAAATGCAAGCCCCCACCTAATTAAAAAATACAAAGTTAAAAAAAAAAACAGATATACAAGTGTCGAGGGCTTATATGTACTTCAAAGCCTGCTGGCATCTTAAGTAGATATTCAGGGTTATATTTTGGGTTGCTGTGTTGGTCCGGGTAGACTAGAGGAACAAATTCAAGGACACACATATCAATATAAGGAAAGGGTTTATATACAAAAGGAATGGGACATGGAGAAAGCATGCCAGCCCAGTCTAGTTCAAAGTCATAAGTCCGAAATTAACCCATATGCCCAAAATCAGTCTTATAAAGTCTATTTCCAATTCACGAAGTCACAGGCGAGTGGGTGAAGATTCCCGGTGCTAGCAGGGCACCTCGCCTCCAGGCCTCAGGGTCCATCAACAGCAGAAGCAACTCATCGTTGGCAGAGGTCTCCATCTGGCCACCCCAGCTTCAGAAGTCTGGCTCCATCAGGGCAAAGCTGTGTGGTCTCTCCACCAGCTCCTCCAGCTTCTCACACGCTGCCAGCTTGCCTGTGATTAATCATCTCTGAAACTAACTCCCAACAACTGGGGAAGATAGCTTCTCATCTTCACGAGGGAAATATCGCGAGATTTCCCAGGAGTCTCAGGTGAAAGCCATGCACACATAGAGGCCTCATCGGCTACTCAATGGCTATCTCCAAATTAACAGGCTAGACTCCACCCCTACATTTCAATCATAAAATTAAAATAAGCACATGACTGCCACAGTTGCTAACCCCAAAATTAGCAGTTCAAAACCACCCATTGTAGCAGAGTAAGATGAGGCTTTCTGCACCCATAAATAAAAACTCACAGAGAACAGTTCTCCCCTCTTCTAAAGGGTCACTATGACTCAGAGCAAACTCAAGGGTAGTTTGCGCCTTTGTAAATTCCTTTACTTAAGGTCTCCCTGCATTAGGGGACCTTCCTGAAGGGAATGAATGTTTCCTTGGTTAGCTCTTTGCCGTGTCTGGACTTCATCAGAAAAAAAGCATTTTTAGGTATATTTTTATTGAAAAAATAGGTGGAAATTATATTCTTCTCTTTGACCCCAGTGAGGCTAACATTGTGTGTTTGCCAGTCCTGTCTCACTCACGGGGTTCTCAGCTCACTCAGAGCTCATCAACTCTCTCTTCTTCCAGGGCATTTGAGTTTCCTGGCAGGGTCTTTTTATATTCGGTTCTCTCCACCAATCTTTCTGGCTACTTGATTGCCCATTACAAATCAGCACATGCCAGCATTTACATAGGCCTCACGGAAAGGAACGAACAGCCTATTTTAGGACCCATGAAAAGCTAAATGAAACAAAGGGCTCTTCCTTCCCTCTGGCAACGGTGGACCAGCTTAGTGATTTTGCTCTGAAATACAAGAACAGCACATAACATCGCCCACACCATTAAAATATATTTCTCCAGACACAAGAAAAAAAAAAGATTTAGATGAGTCTGAAAATTACTTGCAAAGAAGGAGTTGCCTGATTTAAACTTGTTTCGTTCTCTCGTCTGTAGCTACCCAAGCAAGGTCTCTTGTTTAACTCCTTTTCCATTGAACTGCCTTTACCATCATTCTCAAAATACTGTGAAAAGTCAGGTCTCGAGAACTGACTAGATTTTAGAAGAAAATGATTCCGCTGGAAATCACAATAGTCTCTTTTTTTTTCAAGGATGGATGGAGAAACTTCCATTGCCTGTTGAAGTAAATCGACACAAGATATGATTGAGAGAAACACTTAAATTTGCCCGAAGTAGTCACAATGTCAGAATTAGACTCAAATTAAAGAATTGGGAAAAGTTATTTGAGGAATAAAAATGCCTCCCACCGGTGCGGACACTGGGGAGCATAGTTGCTTTTCATAGTAGGCAGTTTAGAACATGTTAGAAAAGTATCCATGTGAATAGTATAATTGATACCATTAAAAGTGAATCATTGCTATTGAGTTCATTCTGACTCCAAGCAACCATTTGCGATGGAGTGAAATTTCTCAAAAGGGTTTCCAAGGCTGAAATTGCAATGGAAGCCAACTGCCACATATTTCTGCCAAGTAACCACTAATGGGTTTGAACCATCTAACCTATCAATTAGAAGCTGAATATTTAAGCACTGAGCCACGGAAATTACCATTGTGGGTATTTTAATGATGACTGCAACATCACTTATTCATGCTTCTTCCTGACCTCCTGTTTCAGTTTTCTTGATAACCATTCTGAACTTTATCCTTGGAGAAATGCTACACTTTTACTTCAAATAACTATTTTAAGACATATATATCTCCCTAGAATTAACCATTTTGAGAGGATAGTCAGATGCTTTGCTAGGGTGGAAATCACAAATTCAAAATGAAAAGTGTCACATTCATCATCAAAAAGCATATTTTCAAGATCTGTCTTGAAATATAATGCTGTAGATATAGGATATATATATACTTTTATAAAAATTCCAGTTTACACACCAGCCATAAATCTAGTGATAAAGAATTCAAAGAAAGATCAAATATGCAATCAGCATGCATTGATATTAATTGGAAATTGAAATGTAAGAGGTGAAAATAAAGAGAAAAGAACAATATATTCAAGAGATGGTCTTAGAGATAGAAATGAGGCTTGACCATATGATAACATTTTGCAAGAACAAAGACTTCTGCATTGAAATGCCCTTTATCAACAAAATAAACTGCAATTGCACACACAAATTTTACCAGGTATAATACACAGGAATTACATTGTTCTATGGCAAGAAACATTGGAGAAACTCATATCATCAGTGAAAACAATGCCAGGGGGTTACTGTGGAGCACAGCACCACTTAGTCATATGTAAATTCATGAAAATTAAAACAAGGAAAACATTGAAATAGTAAATATATAGTAATCCAGGGTCACCATCCATTGGACACGCACAAATCAAGAGATCTAAGCCAAAGTCCAATGACCACCATTTCTTTAACTTTGGGATAATGGTCCTCTGGTTCTCCTCACATTAGGAGTCGATTGTCTTAAGTCCAAGAGAATGTGGGAGGTACTTACATTTGCTACAAGTGCATTTAAGGTAAATCCCGGTTCTTTACATGAGACTTCTACTTCAAATTCTGATGTGGCCTATGAAGATGCTTACACATGGTGGAAGGTCAGAATCAAAAGTCTCAGTAGTCTCTGTCACATGGCCTGGGTAACCAAGGGCTGGATAGAAACTCTCTCAAAAGTGTCCTTTTATAAACATAGTCCCTGTTGTATTCTTCCCTTGCGTTCTATATAAGTATTACTAAGTGTTTTGCTTCTGTGTTTCCTGATGGGTGGTTGCTCCTTTGCTTTAAACTGCAAGGGATATTTAATCCACTTCTCTGTGACATACCTGACCCTTTCTCTTCATTGTGCCTTGAATTTCTAGTAAGGTTCACTTATCACTCTTATAGGAAGATATGTTGGTTTGCGATGACCTCAGCATAATATAGTATGGCAGCAAATGAACATTCTCCCTCTCTAAACATTTTGAAAGTATGACAATGACAGAGGTGAAGTCTCCTCTGTTGAAAAGTGTGTTAAGGTGTACATACCACAAGGGTCCATGGGTGCTAGGCAGGTTCTGAATATTTTACTATCCTCCTTGCTCCCTTGTGACAAGTATTAATCTGATGGCTCTGTCTTTATGAATGAGAATTCTTGAAAGGTTTTGCCTATCACAAACTCCAGGCCTTGTGTAAAAATGAATAACCAGTGAAGAGTTTAATCTGTACAAGTCAAACATTCCTGCATCCAAGTCTGAAGCTGGATAATCTCCTTTTCTCAGCAGTGTTTTAAACTCTATACCATTTGATATTTATGACACTATTAAAAGAATTGTATTTTGCCCTAGAGTGATAATTTATAATGTGCTCTTTCATAAAATTATTATGATGTCTCTTAAGTGAACCAGATACATATAGAAACCATGGACATATGAATAGATTTTGGCCATGCACTTAATTCTAGGCCCAATTTGAAAACAATTACCATATATACTCGTGTGTTAGCTGAGATTTTCAGCACAGTTTCAATGCAGTTTTTGTCGTAAAATTAGGTGCCTTGGCTTGTATTTGGGTCAGCTTATACTCTAGTATATACAGTAGTTCTTAAGAGATGCCCTTGCTTTATGCTTACCCTCATAGAGAAATCATGATGGATGTTATAACACAGTGTTGGAGAAGCCAGATGCTGCCTAGACATACAAAAGAAGAGCACGAGGGTCTTAAAGGCTTTTTTTTAAAAAAAACAAGTAGCCATCTCAGTAAGATGTCAACTAAGTCCACATGGCAGGACCACTCCTGAGATTGTACATACTAAATAAAATCCAAATCTGAAGGAGAAAATGGTATATGAACTTGAATTTTGAACACCATATTTGCAGAAGGATATGGATGACAGTGGAAGCCCAAAGTTCGTTTGCAGGGTCCCCACAAGAATTAAAAGTCTGATGAGTTCTCTGACTATATTCTAGATATGAGAATAGCCTGCTTATTAGGCAAAGAGAATTTTACATTCAAGTATGTCATATGTAGTTAGATCAAAATATAATGTCTTATCACTTAATCTCCCTTTTGATTAATTTTAAAGTTGTTTCAGCTTTTAGTATTTTCTGCTTTCTTTTTGACTGAGATTTTTCTAGTCATTGTTGTGTGTTTATGTTCTTCCTCTCTGTGTTTTGCATGCTTTTTTGTACATGAAATTCAGGATAGGTCAATCTACAGAGACAGTAACTGGGTTAATATTTACCTAGGGGCTTGCCAGTGAAGGGTGGTAAGAAATAGGGCAATAGCAGCAATAAGTATGAGATGAAATATTCTGAAATTTATTGTGATGATTATTACACAAATATTTTAGTATTATTTAATTATTCTATCATATGATATGTGAAATATATGCCAAAAACTATTTTTTAAAAAAGAATCAAAAACAATTCCAAGAGAAATAAAATACAACCTTGAATTGACCCATCTGAATTATCAAAAGATCTCAAAAATGAACTTGATTCATTTAACACTAATAACAAAAGACTTGAAAAACTGTGAGATGGCACCAGCAGCAACATACAGGAAGAAAACAAAAGATCATTACAAAGACAGAGAATCAGAAACAAGCAAAGTCTGTGTCAAAAAAGATAGGGTAACTTGCTCTTGAAATTAGAGTGGCTAAAGCAAATGGAAGCAGTAAAGACCTAAAACCACAGAGAATAAAATTTCTTTTTAAAATAAATGGCAATTCCAGAAGACAAATTAGACTATTATAATTGAGTGTACAAATAGCTGGACTTAGATACAGAGAGAGAGAGAATCTACATAGTGCCTCCAGTTGAAAGAATTATAAAAAAAACTACAAGACCTATGTTTCCATATTGCAGGATTTAATGGTCAGAATATTGGTAAATGCAGAAAGCATACTAAGTAGATAAATTTCAGTAACATATAGTTACTGACCCAAACAATTTTTCACTCAACAACCATTTAAAGAGGAAGCAAGCACATGATCAAGGACAAATAATATTGAAGGAAAAAAATCAATCTGCACTGATGGTATTATGAGAAAGTAAACCTCCAGGAAGGGATATATTATTAATATAATAGTTTCAACAAATCGAAGAATCACAAGAAGCATTCACTGGCGATTGATAAAAATTTTGGAAGACAGCTAACTGAATGACCAAATGGAAGAAATCAATTACTTCTATCAATTTCAAAGGAAGGTGATTCAGCAAAGGGCATACATTATTGAATTTTTAATCATTAAAATTACATACAAGTAAAATTTAACATAATAATTTTTTTAAGACTGCAGTGAAGCCAGCTGAAGCCACCTGAAAGCCACCAGCATAGAATGTGGCATGAAAGATATCATTGCTGATGTCAAAAGGAAGTTGGATGAAAGCAGAGAACATTAGAAAGATGTTTAGTTATATTTTATTGACTATACAAAGACAAATTTGACTGTGTATTTAATAACAAGCTATGGGTAACTGTGAAGAATGGGGACAGCAGACATTTATTTGTGCTCATGTAGAATCTGCATCTAGACAAAGAAGCAATCATTCAAACAGAACAGAAAATAATTCATGTTTTAAATCAGAATGACTGCTAAGCCCAGGTGGTCTAATGGTTGTTTGTAGGACTGCAGCCCACTGGCTTAGACGTTCAAATCCAGCAGCAGCTCTCCAGGAACAAGAGTGGGCCTTTCACTCCCACCAGGGCAGTAATGCCTTCCCCCCCCCCCAAATAAAAATAAATAAATAAGAATGACCGACAAGTTAAGGTTCAGCCATCACCACCCTAAGTCAACAAAAAAGCAGAAAGGAAACTCCTGGGCATCTCTGGCCCCATGCAATACAGGCTGACTCCAGTTATCCCTGGCACTCAGCGAAGTAGCGCTGGCAGCCTTGCCCCTGGGCAAGAGGACCCAAGGGGGGCCAATGTGATTTAACAAGAAAGATATCAGGCATCCCTGACTGAGGCAGACCCAGCTGTTCCTGAGGCAGCAAGGTAGACCCAGCTGACTCTGCTACTGTGCAATGGTCCTGGCTGTCCCCTCTCACAACAAGGGAGTTCCAGCCATTCCAGAGAGCTGGCAAGGAAGTTCTCTGGTGTCCCTATATCCTAGCAAGGAAGTTCTCTGCATGCTGACAAATCAGCAACTAAAGGAAGGCCCTAAGTGTTCCTACATCTTGACAAAGAAGGCACCCAATTCCAGAAGAAAAAAATACAGCCTTGAATATGCCCCATCTGAATTATGAAAACATCTCAAAAATGAACTTGATTCATTTAACACTAATAACCGTCCCCAGGACACAGCAAAAAGGTCTTAGCTTTCTCCACTGCCCCTCCCACCCCAAGCCATCCCAGCAACTCAGCAAAGATAGGACTGAACCTCATAGCAACTTGGTACTAAAGGCCATGATTATCTCTGATCTTGGTAAGGAATGCCCGAATCAGCCACACCTCCAGTGACAGAAGCCCCTAACTGGTGCAGCAATCCAGCAAGAGCCAACTGCCCACACATGCTCCAACAGCTAACCCAACTCTCTAACAGCTGCACCACAATGTCGCGAGACTGCAGTATGACTCAGTACAAACAAAAATCTAGAAAAACAGCCACAAAAACCCCCAAACAACATCAAACCCAAAATATTACTCTGAGAAAGAGTAGGTGTACAATTTTGAGGAATGATGCTTAGACATCATCAAGAGATGAAGGAAAGGATTGAAACTCTATGAAAGGATTGAAACTCTACACAAAATAGGAATACAGAAATAAAGCAATAAGTTAAAAGAATGAGACATGGTAAAAGTGCTGAGTAAGAGAATAGATGAGAAGGAAAACTGAGTTAGTGAGAAATGGAGAGAGAAATCAAAAGAAAAACAAAGCAAAACATATTGTCGTCAAACTCACCTATATCAAGAGGGAGAGAATTCTGAAAGCAGTGAGGTCAAAAGGTTAGTCACGTGCAAAGGAAAACAAATATGAATAAGCTCAGATTGTCTGAAGAGGAACAATGTAGGAAAAAAGAAATGAGATGGTATATATGACATTATGAAAGAAAAATAAATTTCTAAGAATTCTGTGTTCAGTAAAGCTCTCTCTCTAAGATGAGACAGAAATAAGGGTACTTCCAGAAAAGGAAACATGAAAGCATTATGTAAAAAAGACCAACATTACTAAAAATAATAACAAGAACACATTAGCCAGAGAGTCAAAAACAGTCGTGAAACCTAAGAGCAACATACAAGTCAAATTCCCAAAACCAATAGGATATTAAGGTGTACCTACTTTATCAAAATTGTGAAAATAGAGTTCATAAACTGGGAAAACAAATATATGACTGGACGAGACTAATCTTTAAAATATATTGACTCCTATACTACTGTAATAAGAAAAAAATAACAAATAATCAAATTTAAAAGTGGGCAAAAGACATGAACAGATATTTCACCAAAATGACATTCAAATGGTTAACAGGAACATGAAAAATACTCACAGTATTAGCCATCCAGTAGATGCAAATCAAAATCATGATGATATATAGCTGAATATCCACAAAATAGCACCATATTTTTTTTGGCAACACTGCCCTCTGGTGGGAGTGGGAGGCCCAACCTTGCTCCTTGAGAGCCGCAACTGGATTTGAACCACCAAGCCAGTGGGCCATAGTCCTGCACTCAACCACTACGCCACCGGGGCTCAGCCCAATAGCACAATATTTTTTAAAAGGTAAAAACAGAGAATGCTGTAGCAGATTGGGAGAGACTGGAACTCTTATATGTGGGGCAGTAAACTTGTACAAATATCATGGAAAGACATATAGTTCCATCTAGAACAAATGGGAATGCAAATCCCTAATTCAGTGATACTTCAGCTGGATATACACCCTAATGCAGCAACAGACAGAACCCAAACAGATACAGGCACTCATATGCTCATGATAGCGCTATTCTCTATAGCAAGAAATTAAAAACAGCTCAAACCTCATCAGCAGAAGCATGACTAAAGAAATGTTGGTATATACACAAATGTTGATAGCTACACAACAAACTACTTTCCATCTTTAAAAATATTGATTTTGTATGAACTTTCAATGGATGAAGGTGTTCAGTTTTATCTAGCTAATCATGCATATTTTACTGAGGTGCTTTTTTTTTTTAACCCTTAGAGACCCTAACTGTGTTCCATAGGCTATGAGGATTTTAGATTTGTCTTTTAAAGATATACAGATTAAATTTAAGTCTACAACAGAACTATGAAACTTGGTTTTTGGTTCTGGTCTGGAGAAGTCAAACCTTCTCCCAGAAGGGCAAGGAAGCAAAGAAGAAGAGGAACATAACGTTGTGATTTGCTCCTTGAACCAGGACAAAGTCCGAGGCCACTACTCAAGTATAAGCCATCATAAGGAGACTCAGGCAGGCATGACACTGAGAGAAACTGTGGGCGGCCACCCCTCAATTGATTGCAGAGTTCATTCAGACCTCTACAGAGATGTTTGACGTCCAGACTAGGACTGAGCATGGGGTGGAGGTGGCGTCCCAATGGCGGTGATTCTGGCCTCCGCTCCGCTGTTCCTTGCAAGTGCTGGGCTGTCCTAAAAATTGACCACGATGAGCAAAGTCAGGGAAAAGGAACAGAAGAAGAAACAAAAGTGTCAAAGGAACATTGCAAAAGCCACACGACTGAAAAAGGATTGAAGCAAAGCACCTTCAGAAAACGCCGGCACCTTGGAAGGCCCAGTAGGGTGTCCTCTCTGGATGTTATGACTGGTATTTAGTAAATAGGGTCTGACCCTTCCGCAACACGGAAGTCCCATTCTTTTTCTTGGGTCAGAAAATTTTTTGGTGTCAGTTGGCTGTTACTACAAATTCTTTATAATTGGCAGTTTTCCAGCATATTTTCTGAAACGAAAGCATGCCAAAATACCTTTTGATTATGAACTCTATTCAAATAATGGCTTGCACTCAGGGGACCTGCTTTGGACAAAGGAAATTGTGATTATAAACGTGAAAAATGTCCTCTCTGAGGCAAAACATGTGTTTTGGCTTAAGAAAGATACAGTACACTAATCACATATTCAACAGCAATTGCTTATTTCTTTGGTAAAGCTTATTTCTGGCTTTCTCAAAGTAAAGTGATATTAATAAGTATTTATATTTTGTGGAATGCTGTTCTCATTTTAGTCTTAAAGATAGTGATAATTACATCAGACATTTTGTATTTTTATGAATTTACAAAGAGTTTTCTTATAATCTTACCTATATAGACTATCACTAGCTATTACAATATTTATACTTATTACCATTGTTATTTTCTTAATGATGAATTGCTCAGAAGAATTAATTGATGATTTAAAGTTTTACTTTAAAGTGCCAAATGTAGCTGTACTTTATAAGTCAGATTTTTTTCCTTCTGTGTGCTAAATGAAAATAATTAAAATGCCTCATCAGATAATTTGCTGATTGTATCAGTAGTGATACTTTTTTTTTTTCATTTATACTCTGTTTTGACTCATGTGTTGAAGTTTGGACTAGCTTTAAGGTGAAGATTTAAATTTCAAGTGTTTGCTAAGGGATTTTTATGAATAACAGTTAAATCATATTTCATAACTGATAAAGTAAAACCTGAATTTTAAATGACTCTATTGGTCATTGTGGTAATTGGGTAACAATAGGTAAATTACACGAAAATGGAAATTTAACTAGGATAGCAAACTTGAATAATATGTAAAACTGGGATCTATTTAGAAACTCCACTAAGAGAGCTAGTCTTTATGGTAAACACACCTGTTTTGGGTGAAAAAATTGAAACACTCCTTTGGCCTTAAATGCTCCTTTGGATTCATCCTGCTGTGAGAGAAAGCAGAGAACTACTGTCCCAAGGTCATGCATTTGGAACTTAGTGGGCTTTGGATGAAACTGTTGCATTCGTTTTGCCCCATAATTGGGAAGATTTAAAAAGAATTGACGTTTTTGAACTATGGTGGTGGCAAGGGATATTGTTAATACCTTTGGCTGTCAAAAGAATAAATAAAACTGTCTTGGAATAAGTATAGCCAGAATGCTCCTTAAAAGGAAGGATGATGACATTCTGTTTCAAGTACTTTAAGCATTTTACCAGGAGATATCAGTCTTTGGAAAAGAAAATAGTTCTTGACAAAGAAGAAGATGACCAAATAAAAGGACGCTTTTCAATTAGATTGATTGACACAGAAGCTCTATCTCGCAGAAAACAAACAAACAACAACAACAACAACAACAACAACAACAACTGACAAACAGGCAATGCTCAGTATCACTTTTATGTAACCCTGAAGACCAGCAGCAGTCCAAAGAGAGTAGGCCTTTATCATGAGCCCCGCCCTCCAGTCACAACACAGAGAAAACACTCTCCAACAGAAATGAGCCAAAGGAAGAGGGAGCATGAGCTGCCCCATCGGACAACAGACTCAGCCTACGTTTTAGAGGAAGTTTTGTGGTCCATGTTCCATGCTGTTGCACTGAAGGCCACTCCAAGTCAGCAGCAACTCAATGGCATGTAATGACAATAGAAACATTCAACCAGGAAGCATGGTCCTTTAAAATGGCTTTGAGTTTTGCTCCATAGTTTTCTTCTACTCTCTTTCAGATACTCTAATACTTTTCTTTTAAGAGAAATTGGTAATGGTAGCTGATTGCCGTCGAGTTATTCTGATCTGACAGTCAAGGATAGCGTTGTCTATTAATCATTGGACCAATAAATGATAACCCTGTATCTTCAAGTTCCATCCCTCTTCTTCCCCTCGAGGAATAATGGTGAAGAGTTGTGCTGTGATCTGCAAAGTCATCAGTTCAAACCACCAACCACTCCATGGAAGAAAGACCTGACTTTCTAGTCCCAGTCCCAGTTCATCTCAAACCCCCAGGGAAATGTCCCACCTTCTTCTAGAGTCACTGCGAGGTGGCCTGGCCTCAAGAGCAGTGAGTTTTTCTTTTTGCTCCAGGGAGAAACCTGCATTGGTACCTTAGAGGGCCACTCATAAGCATTTAAGACCCCCCCCAAACAGCTCACCAGAATAGGAGCACATCCTATTGGACCACTTTGATTGGAATTGCTGCATATAGAATATTCTGTAAGTCTTTGGTTATAAAAAGTATTGTTATGACTTGTGTCACCTTTGTCATCAAAATGATGTTACTTCTACCCTGTCATAAGATTCCCACCCTTCATCGTTACCCAGGATAACACCATGTGTTCAATCACCTACAGAGGCCCTGATTTTTAAGACCAGTCCAGTACTTGACTCATTGTACTTAACATCTTCCCAACACTTGTCAATCACAGTGCATCTCTCAATTGAAAAAATTTAGTAGCTTTTTTTTGTGTATCAGTTCTCTACGTTTAATTTTCAAAAGTCATTCCAATATCTTTTTAAAGATGTTTCTTTTATTAAATACAGGTTCTTAGAGTCAAATGTTTCCCCAAGTCAAAAATAGACTAGAAAAACAACAGAACAAAATAAAATAAATTTTCTTTTTATATTCCTTATCTTAAAAAAATGTCTCATTATTTGAAAGCCTGTGGGATTGTAAATTTAAATTAGATCAATAGGCAAAAATTCAATCAGCTACAAGAAATGATAAGATTCCCTTTAGGAGATGTCAACTTTTCAGGTGTTCAATTAAAAAGGGTAAGCATAAGACATTGAAGAGGGCAAAAGACTATGAGTACAGAGAAGAAAATAGTCTGATTTAGAAAGGGAAAAAAATGGCTCTACCCAAACCAATAAAATATAAGTTGTGAAGCCTGATATAAATAATTATGATGACTGATTGAGCCAGAATATTGTGCTTTACAATCTGAATAGAATTTGTTTTGGGCTCTGCCCCAGTGGTGCACTGGTTGAGTGCAGGACTGCGACCCACTTGCTTGGTAGTTCAAATCCAGCAGCAGCTCTCTGGGAGCAAGGCTGGGCCTCCCACTCCCACCAGGTGGCAGTGATGCCCCAAAAACAACAACAACAACAAAAAAGACAAAAAAACCAAATTTGTTTCTTAGAGGATTCTCATGGAAAAATACTAACAAAATAGCCTTTGTTGATTTATTATTGAACTCAAGCAAAAAACTACAATTCAGCGATGACAATAGTACATTTATTATTATACATGTAGATACACAATTATGAAGTGAGATACACTGCCATATCTTGGAGAATTTTTTCCAGATTTATTTCTCCATCATATATTTTTAGTACCACACCCTATAGAATTGAAAAATGTTTGCTTAGCAAAAAAAGGAACATGAAAATAAAGGAAAGAGACTATCTTGTTCATGTTAAAATGTTTCCCATTTTGGAAACTGTATTTTTTACTCCAAATTCCATCTCTATTTGTTCAAAATATTTGATTGTGAAAATATTAAATTCTACACTAAAAATCCATGATGGAAATTTAGTAGCAAAATGGAAAAAGGGAGAAAAGCCTTCCGTTTACCTAACTTGCATGATTCTATAGCTCAAATTGTGAACAGTAATTATATCAGTCCAGATTTGACTCCACTTCTGTACAGATCACAGCTCAGACTTGCTATGCGACAGTTCAAGTGCGTTTACCTGGGACTGACAAACAGATCAATTCGATCACACATACCAATCCTCCCAGAGACGAGAAATATTTAAAGCGTGTGAGAGCCAACATTTGGTGTTAAAACACAGGCCAAGAGTAAAGGCATGGCACACTTCACCCAAATACCTTTGCCTTCATTTAAATTTATTTAAATCCCAATACTCTCTCCTGTTTCTGATCTGCTTTCCCTCCCAACTTTCTTCGGACTCTGAGCAGCTGCACCTTGGTTCTTTTTCAGGTCTCTGGGGAGCATCAGTTTCCTGTTGGCTTTATCTGGTCTCTGGTATTGCCGCTGCTCACCTTTCTAGTAATAGATGATATGTGATGGTAAAGACAGACACTTCTGTATTGGAATCCCTTATTTTCAGACTTGTATGCAGGCTTACTCTCTTTTGCAGAGATCTCAGTCACATTATGGTTTGCACCTGCTGGGAGATAAAAAGAAATGCATGGAGACATTCTTGTGAGGTGAGGAAGCTGAGTATCCGGTTTTCTGCAGCACGATACGCACTGTGCAGGATGCACAACATGATGTGCAGGTCCTGGGGAGAACACAGTTCATGTTGCCAGTGGATTAGAAGAGCCTCTGCTGCCGCCAGCGGGTCCTGTCTTGAAGCTTGGGTGAGATTTTTCCAGGCCAAATCCATAGCCGATGTGATGGTTTCTGTATAGTCAGGTGAAAGATTAATCTTTAGAGGAGTGCATTCTAATAGTTTCAATATCCACAAAAGATTCAGTGTGTGTGTGTGTGTGTGTGTGTGTGTGAGAGAGAGAGAGAGAGAGAGAGAGAGAGAGAGAGAGAGATTTAGGGGAAAATTTATAGAGCAAAATGTTTTTCTATTAAGCAGTTCACATTATGTTTTGTATATTGATGGAAATTTCTTGCCCATGTTATGGTATTCACTCCCATTTTCTCTCTGTTTTTCTGTTTTCATTCTCTGTTCTTTTCTGTCCCTTCCTGCCTTCTGATCTGGATTCCTGGGAACCTGTTATTCTTTTGATTTCTTATGGTTGAATGTCCTAAGGAGTGCATATGTTCCTAGTGTTATTGTTCACCATATATATCTGTCTCTCCTTTGGCTGAAAGTTGAATCATAGGAGGAAGTTCAGTACCATGCCTGAAGGATGCATAAGGGTCTTAGTCTTCATGGTCCGACCAGTCTCTATTAATTCAGTAAGTCTATCCTTTTCTCCCCTATTTTGAGATCTTATCATTATCTTTATTGTGCTCCCCTCAGAAAGGTTAGCAGTGACAGGCAGGCTTCATCTAGTTCCCTGGGCTTAAGATCATGGAGATTGGGACAGAGGGTTGCAGCTTAGCTGTGCACTTACATACTTCTAAGATCCCAGTCATCACTCATGAAGGTAAGATATATAACACTGCCTTTGTGAACTATGTTATGCCAGGTGACATTAATGGCTTCTGAGACTAATGTCCTGAACTCCTGAGCCCCCTAAATAAGAAGCAAAGGTAACAGAAATAAATACTATTGCATACACAGTTCTATAATTATGGTAATAGTAATCTTCTAGTGCAGTGGTTCTCAACCTTCCTAATGCTGTGACCATTTAATTCAGGTCTTCATGTTGTGGTGATCCCCCAACCATAAAATTATATTTGTTGCTACTTCATAACAGTAATTTTACTACTGTTATAAATCAGGCAACCCCTATGAAATGATAGTTCAACCCCCAAAGGGGTCATGACCCACAAAGTTGAGAACTGCTGTTCTAATGAATACATAGATAAGCATTCAAGCTGGACCTTGGGGGAAAACTGAAAAAAACTACAACCAAAAAAATATATGACTTTGTGATCTAAGATTCAAATATCTTTCTCTCCCTGTCCAGAGTGAAAAAGAGTTAGGAAAATCAAAGAAGCAAGGGCAGAATTACTTCAAGGGACTTTACAGAACACATGAACTCAGATCATCAGTACCTTAAGACCAGAGAACTAGATGGTGTCTGGCTCTCATTGCTCACCTCTGTGAACATATCACAATAGATAGTGAATAGAACAGGGAGAAATTTTTGAGCTAATCTTATTGCTATTGACTCAAATCTGACTCATAGGACAGGACAGAGATACCACCCTGAATTTCTGATACCTTAAATCTTTACAGGAGCAAAGAACCTTATTTTCACCCACATGGTAGTGCTGATCTTGTGGTTGGCAACTTGGTGCATAGCCCATGATGCCTTCAGAACTCTTAGAGGAGAGCACACCAAAAAAGATGAAAAAGGCTGCCATAGAGTCTATGCCCACTTATAGGGACCCTGAAAGGGTAAAATTTCTCTTGTGAGTTTCTGAGACTCACTCTTTATGGGAACAGAAAGTCTCGTCATCCTTCCTGGGAGTCGCTGATGGTTTTGAACTGCCAATCTTGCTGTGAGCAGCCTAATGTATAACCACTGTCTCAAGGGTTCTGATAGAGCCTTTAATCAAAATTGGGATCCATATTTTTTTTCACATAGAATACATGTTATAATATACTTTGATGACCAGATGAATTATTCAATTTTGAAAGTCATTGGTATTAGTTTCTTCATTTAGGTTTAGTCTTTATAATTATTGAAATCCATGCCTTTAGACATATAGAAACACTTCAAATGTATACACATCACAGCTTCTGATTAGAACGAAATAATTAGCAATTTCACAGTGGACAAATTTATCCCTAAAAGTTGAGAAATAAAAAAAAGTTGGGAAATATAAAATTTCTCTTCATTTTGCAGCTTTATATCCTACAAGAGGTGGGGGTGCAGTATAAATTTTAAAATGTCTTTGGTAAATCATATAACACACTGGTGAGCTATTGCTCTTAGGTTAAAAGTAGGGAGCTATGAAATCTTATTTATGACTCATAAATACAGTCCAATGGCATTTAAAGTGAGAACAGATTGGGTAAAAAGATATATACACAGATTACAAATGCTCAGATGAAAGCTAAGAAGAATCTGAATCAAGCCAGGAGAGACTCACGGACTAGTGATCTTCAACGGGCTGCTCTGAAAAACAAAGCATTTATTTTAAAAGTAAGTCAATAGGCTAGTTTGAGATTGCTATAAAAATAATGCAAGCTATGTTGCCAAACTCTGTTCAGGAAGGCCAGAGATAATGACCAGAGAGTAAATCTGGGGAAATAAAAAGCAAATCTTGAAACATTGGAAAATATTCACCATTAAAAATGCTGAAACTCTGTGCTGAGCCCTGTTGGCGCAAGTGGTTGAGTGTGGGACTGCGGCCCGCGGGCTTGGCGGTTCAAATCCAGGAGCGACTCTCAGGAGCAGCACTGGGTAGCTCCCATGACAACCAGAGGGCAGTGATGCAAAAAAAAAAAAAAAGCTGAAACCTTACATTTTTTTTTCCAGAAAGGAATATGAGGAATAAACTTATGTGATTCCAAAGGAAGAGAAAATAAAAAGAAATGAATGTGCTCAGAGAAATTTGAAGGGAAGAAAGACAAATGTGTGCACACACACACGCACACACACACTACCTCACTATGACTAAAAGAAAGAAGGTAGAAAAACAATTAGTCTGACAGCTGCAAGTGGACATTTGGTAATCCCAGCACTCTGTTACAGCATATGCTTTATTCTGTGTTTTGCTTTGTTTTTGTTCTATATAGCACATCATTTGTGTATTTGTTTCTGAATGTCGTGAATATTATAACAGAAAGGTGTGAGTTATTGAAGTGGGAATATGGAAGAGAAGGAAAGTGGAGATGGGAGTTACCTTGATTACCAGAGTAACCCATAGGTTATTTCCAAAGGTGTGTCAAATCATTCATGATGTTGAAATAATACTGTTTCTAGAAAAATAACAATATTTTTATTTTAGTACTAATTATTTTCATCTTTTCAAGCAGTCTAACTCAGAACCTTAAGCTGTTAGGTAATTTTTCTTGCTTCAAGTATTACTAAAGAGATTTTTAAACATAAACATTAATTAAATAAGAATGCTCTGATTATTTATTATATGGAAATCCAACTGGCCTTTCTAATACTTGCGGTCACTGGGGTGCCAGGAGAGCAGTGGGTTCACCATTCTCAACTAGAGCATCCTGATTTCACAAGCGGCCTCAGTAGAAGCTCTTCCAGGGAAGGCAAGCGTTTTTCTCATCCCGTTAGCAACAGAGTTGATGCAGTGAACACCAGTAACACCATTAGCTGTCAGCGGGAGAGAAAACAGAACATAGGATCAAATCTGGAATGTGGTCCTTAGTTCTTATCCCAGTTCTGCAATTATGGGACCTTTGAAAAGTTATTAAAAAATGCCAAACCTCTGTTTTCTCAACAGAGTGTTTGTTGGGTTTTTCACTCGTGGGAGGACCCTTTCCTGATTCACCCAAAAGTAAAAAAAAAAAAACAAAAAAACCCCACACAAACATATTGCTACCAATTCTGACTCATCAACCCTACAGAACCCTACGAAAACCTTGGCTTTCTGAGATTGTAAATCTTTATGAGACCAGAGAGCCTCGTTTTTCCTCAACTTTCTCTAGTTCCACCATTGGTGTAGTGCAACTGCGGACTTGAGCTCCTAAAATCTGTTCCAGGATGACGCAAATAAGTTTGCTTTTACTCCCTCCCCCTGACTGGCTTAATTTCCTCCTTTCACACATTAGTAGTTAAGAACTGGACACAGCCAGCTCCCCATGCAATCTTCATTTCCTACCCAACCTCCTCCTTCACAAGCCTTGAGAGGGAAGTAAGGAATGGGAAAATAAGACCAGAGTTACAGTCTGAGCTAAAATTAGGTGATAGCATGGTAATTGCAGGCAATCTTCCTAGAAAATTTGGTATGAGAAAAATGATCAAATTCTCCATTATTTAAAGAAGTTCGTTGCCATAAAGGTGACAAACACACCGAAGGCTGTTATTGGTAACAAAGAGCACGCATGTTAGGTGGAGTACTTTGGAATCTTTGATACTGTGGGCTCTACGACTTATAAGCTGTATGGTCTTAATTCATATGTAATCTATGAGCTCCCTTTCATTCTGAGGAAGTGAATTTAGAGTGAGAGCACAGTCCTTGGAACATGGATGACTCTCTATAGATACTCCCTGAAGATGAGCCATGCGATTTTCAAACAAGGGAAAGCACTCTGTGTGTACTTGTCAGTTGGATATGTCCTGCTTCTGATGTACGTGTGCCCGCAGTCACAGTGAAATAAAATAAAGTTACCAACTTCAACATCTCCAAGTCTGGCAACCTCAGAATAACCTGCCCAAAGGCCGGCGTGTAGGGCTTCGGTGCTCCCTCGAGGCTTACACGTACAGTCTAATCACCTGCCAATCGATCTGGTTTCCTGCTTGAGAACAGAGGCTCTGGCTGAGAGCCTGAGGAAGCAGCTCCACCAGCTCTGATATCATAGGAAGGTAATCACCCAAGTCATTATCTTTCATTTGTTTATGCACTTTTAGCATTCAACTGTGTTTCAGGTGCAAGGTTTCATACACAACGTAGTCTCCCCCCCCCCCAATATTTTTCATGCTTGCTGTATTCTGTGCACTGGCTGCAGCCCTGACAATAGGGGAGCACCCATTCTTCCCTGGGTGTCCCATTCTCATTTGACTCGTTTCCCTGGGTGTCTCCTCACTTCTCTTTTGGTTTGGGGCAGAAGTTGGTCTAAG
>PVJH01013283.1:0-61118 GCA_004026705.1 Nesogale talazaci
AAAAAAAAACAACGAATTCACAATCAATTGCCCAACTCATTCGGAGACCATTAAACGTGTGGAGGTCACACAGGATGGGTGACGTTCATCTTCAAGGCTTAGTCGTCTTCCAAACAGTGTAAAATACCCACCTGGAATGGGAGTCAAGGAAGAACCCAATGCACCGAACACTCACATCCTCAAATCAGAAGCTCGCCAATGGATAGGGCAGCCTTCAGGATCGACACAGTGAATGCATGAGAATGAAGGCTTTGGAAACGGGGCCACTTTGCTAGCCTAAGGATGCCCACTGCTGTCCCAGATATGGGAACAGAGGCTGGAAGTTCAAGAGACTAAAGGAATGCAGACATTGTTATCAGGTAACTCAGTGCTTCCAGTGATTCTGAAGAATCGCTGGGAGTGAAAAGGAGAGAGAATCGTGGATAGAAAGAAGCACAGAGCGAGATGAGAAGGGAAAAGGGGGGGGAGGCTTTTTTCCAAATGTTACCAAAATGGAATTAAAAGATGGACTTTCCCCAACAATTTTTCTGAAGTCTCCTTGTACAAGCCAAGGCCTGACTAGGGAAAAAAAAAGTGCTCTGAGAGGAAGCTTAGGAGAGGTTTGTTGGAGTGGGAGTGAGGGCAAAGCAGAACAGATCAGGAAGTTCTTATCTGCAAATAAGCCCCATTTGGGAAGAAAACAACACTATAAAGTTTCTTTGAAAAACACTTTCCTGTTTCCCTGGGGTCCCTTTCTGGATTCTGGAGCCTGGTTGCACAAAGGGGACCAGATGGGGACCACCCTGGTGAGCTCGCAGAGCCCCAGCATGGATTCGCAGCTGTGGGCTCGGATCTAGTGAGGTGTAAACAGGAGGATTTGCATAGGGTCATTTTATGACTGTAGAAGGAGAATGAGCGGCTGCCTCCATACTTAGCCTGCTACATGGTAGGTGGTATTTTAGGTCTTTTGAATACAACAAGAACAACAAAACCCAGAAACAAAGTCAACTGTGATTGACTTGATTCTCCATATGGAGACACTGTGTGGGTAAGGGGAAAGGGGGTGGCGGCGGCGGCGGTGGCAAAGATCGCAGCTACGCAAAGCCCTAGGACAGGGGTTCTCCACCTTCCTCATGGCACAACCCTTTCATACAGCTCCTCATGTGGTGGTGACTGACACTCCCTCCCCCCAATCAGAATATTATTTTCACAGCTACTTTACCACTGGCATTTTGGTACTGTGATGAATCGGGCGACCCCTGGGAGAGGGTTGGTCGACAGGTTGAGAACCGCTGCCCTCCGGACAAGCCCTTGTACTCTGCCCCACCTGGGTGCCCGCCGTGAGTTGCAGAACATGCTGTCCTGGGCACGGCTTCCTGTGGGGGGCCTCTTGAAACCCGGTCGTGCTGGGCCTCACTCCTACCCTCGAGAGTTGGATGGGGCAGCTCCGCTGCAGTGGAGGCAGGAGATTTTTCCGCACTCCCAAGCCAGGCTAGAGACCCACGGTGAGTTCCACAGCTGTTGCCCTGCGGGGGTCTATCATTACAAGCACCTGGGAGGGTCATCGCTCCTAATGGGAGGAGACACTCCAGATTCAGAGCGTGGGACCCAGGGATCAACTCTCCAAAGCCCCTGGGGGATTCACAGTGTCATGCAAGATTTACATAGGAGGTTGCTTCAGAAAGTTCCCCAGAAAGGCTCCATGATCTTTGAAGTCGACCTCCCTTCCCCCACCCCCACCCCCCGTACTCTCGCATTAATTCTATTTCTTACTGGACTTTAAAACGTGACACTAGCTGAGGATTGACTCAAAGGATACAGCTCCAAGTACGAAGGGACACAGACGATCTCCTTGGAGAATTCCACAGGACAATAGAGGCGCCCCAGCTGTTCTTCATAGAGCGACAGGGCTTCGGTCAAATTGACACAGTTCCCCTACAGCAAAGAGACAGAGAACCACACAATGGAATCCTTGAAGGTCTTTTAATGAAGGAGAACAATTCTAGCTGGAGATAAAAGTTCAGCTTTGAAAATGAGATAAGGCTTCTAATACTTCCACCAAGCACATTTCATTCCATTTATAGACCCATTAGCTCATTACCCTTCCACCTCATTACCACACCATTTCAAATTATTGTAATATGAAGCAACAGACCAATTTCTCATTAGTGACACCAGCGTTGTTTGCAACACCATACAATTACCCTAAGATCCAAACACATAACCCACTCCAAATGCATCTGCCCCTTAAGGGATGCCGGTGTGTAGAGAATGGAATGTTGGAAAGATCTTGATTTCCATGGCTTAAGCGACAATCTGTTCGTATCCCCATGCTTGCCCCCAAAGCGGTGATTATTTTCAAGGCAAGGGGGGGGGGAAACAAAGCAAAAAGTTTATTCAGGACCCCACCTCTAATTTCAACTCCTTTATCCAAATGTCCTCTTGACTTCATTGTTCTAACTTGTCTGTAAGCTTGACATTTTCACAAGTTAAACAAATAAAAATAGAAAAACAATCGCCATACCATGTTGTATCTCACCTAATCTTATCAAATATTCTAGGCTCCACCCCACCCCCAGCTCTTCCAATTGGTTCATTCTGGTTTGCCCCTTACCGGCAAATTTCATTCCAACGTGAGGCGATCCACTGATTCTACATTTTAACCATCTAGCCATCTCCGTAAGACTCTTCTGAGAATGTAGATTCTGATTCAGTTCATCTGGGGTGGTTTTTTTACCCCTCCAGATGGTAAATGACACTCCATCAAACAAGAAGGAAATGTGACTGTACTTATCCTTTAAGAAGTAGCCCCATCATGTTCCTACCTTTCCAGGTTTTTCACCAAGTAATTACCACAGCAAACACTCCATTGCACTCAACACGACAACAAAACACTTGAATGTGTCCCCAAGAATGCTGGTCCAAGTTTTTTAAGAGAAAGTGTTTAATCTGCATATGAAGTACTCACTATCCAGTCCTAGGCCCCTAGTCGTCCTTTCATGCCACAACTTGTGGGAGACACAGGGACATTAGCTGGAGACTATTGCAAAAGCTTTTGATGGGGACAATGATGTATAGGCCTTGTCCCTGCCTCCTTCAGTGTCCTTCTGGCTGTTGACATGGATGTGACCATGGGCACTAAAGCAGCCATGCTCTGACCAAGAGGAAATGGCAAAGAATATCAGAAATGCTGGGTAGAATCCAGGGGGCATGTTTGCATTCCTATACTGCGGATCTGCGTGACTACAGCAATGCTTCGTCACTGTTAACGTGGACAGCATTGGCGAGAATGGGCTTTTTGACTTGGCAGATGTAGCGTCGAGTTGGTTGTCATCTTAGCACAATTTTGCCCGGCAGGGTTTTCGCAACTAATGTAGAAAACAAGATGAGCATTGAATACCAAGATTTCATGTTAGCACCTGTAGTTCTTTCCTGTTTGGAATAAAGAAACTCATGGCTAGTGAGTCCACAGCAATGCAGAGCAACTCCAGAGGGCGGAGCGGAATAAAAGTGTCCCACGAGGTTTCCGAGGCTGTCTTTATGGAAGTTCACTGCTGCATCCACTGCCTGTGGAACAGCTCGAGGGGTCCAACAGATGGCCTTTTGGTTCACAGAGCTGAGTACTGCATTTTTCGGACCATAAAACTCACCTGACCATAAGGCACACAGTTTTTAGATCAGGAAAACAAGAAAGAAACATTCTGATCCAAACAGTTCCAGTATACTAAAATGTTCTTGGGTACCATTCCTTCGGACCATAAGACATAAGATGCACCCTCATTTTACCCCCACTTTTGGGGGGTAGAGTGAGTCTATGGTCCGAAAAATACAGTACTTAATCACTGTACTACCAAGGCTCGTTAAAGTTAGGGAGACCACTTAGTTTCTGAGGGAGCTTCGGAGAGTTCATGGAAAAATAAAATTAAAAGATAATTTTTCCAAACGTTCCCGAGCTCTTTTGTATGTGCCGGGAGAGGAAACCCTCTTAAGCGTGTGCAGTCCTTTGAGGGTTTCTCTGAGTCAGAATCAGCTCAAAAGGACTGCGTTGGGCTTGGGTCGGCTGTGTACCTATAGGTTGATTCCATGTCTTAGAACTGTCCTATGGATTTAGGGAGCCCTGGTGGCATAGTGGACTAGGAGTTGGGCTGTGAACTGCAAGGGAAACAGTTCAAAACCACCAGCTGCCTCTCAGGAGAGGGGGCTTTTTAGCCCTGTGAAGAGCCGCATGCCATGCAAGATGAAGATTATTTACAAATGAAGACTGCCAATGACACAGCCATTCAACTTTCAAAACCAGCCAACCAGTCATGAGCAAGAGGAAATAAAGAAGTAGGCCAAGACTGGCCTCAGTGGTTTTCACAGAGCGCATTCACTCAGCATGACATCGTCCTTCGGTCCAGCCTATCAGGACATCGTCCTTCTGTCCAGTCTGTCGTCGACCCCATCATCTAGAAACCTGCTGTGGGATTTGACCGAGGTGCCCTTTGCCAGCATATAATTTAGTTTCAACCTCCAGTTCACCATGAGAGCGTATAAACACCGCATGTGTAATTTACGATGCACAAATAGAAAATACTGCCTGCTTGTTTTTAGAACGCATCACCACTGGGGCAGCTATAGCTATGGAAATGCCACCAAGGTGCACAGCTAAATGGCTTTCTGGCCATTTTGAAATTGACACCCCACTCTCTCTTTATAGAGGGCCTCGGCAAGGACCTGGTGGCAGAGAATGTGGGAAGGAAATAGGAACGTTTCAATCTGTTTTTTTCCCAGATTGTCAAAAAGCAGTTTTAAAAAGGAACTCACCGCAAAGAGAGACCTACCCCTCACACTCCAAAAAAGGGCCATGTGATCCATTTCACTTTTCTTGTGTATTTTACATGGAGTAAACAGCATGATCATTTCCAGAATACAGAGAAACAGAACAAAAATCTAATAGCAACAAAGTAAGTATTGATGAGGGAAGGAAGGGAATTGTGCAAGAGCCGTCATGTTGATTCTGACTCAGTGAGGCCCTGTAGGGCAGAATAAAATTGTTCCCAAGGGGCTCTGAGACCTGAAATCTCTAGGGAGCAAACAGCGTCACCTTTCCCCTAACCCACTGGCTTTGTGGCTCACTGTGTAAACGACTTTGCCACCCGAGCGCCTTCAGGGGGAACTCAAGGGGTAAAATCAGTAGCTTCTGTTCTCCGTTGTCTGACATTAGGCATGACTCTTGCTATTCATTTCACATATCTATTGCTTATATCATCTTTGAAATTTGGTTACCATATGTTTATACACACAGTATATAGATATAGATATATATACAGATATATATAGATATATATGAGAGAGAGAGACATTTTTAACAGTCTCAGAATGAAAGGCATTCAAAGTTTATGGGACTATCCCATTATAATTACAGTTTTTCCAAAAACATTTTGAGACCCTCCCCAATCTCCCTAAGGATACCATTCCATTTTTAATCCAGTGTAACAGCAAGTAAAACTAAGCAGTATAATGGTTTTGAAAGTCATACCCATTTGAAAGGTCTACAAAGAGAAGCCGCGGCATAATGCAAGGCCCTGCAGATGAGTTCCTTCTGGAAGCAGGCAGGGACCAGGAAAAAGCTAGTGCAGTGAACCCCAGTGGTACTATCCCTCTGCTCATGCTAGCACTCACGTTTGCATGGGACACCGTTTTTTTTGTTGTGTGCATCACTGTCCCCTGGTGGGAGTAGGAGGTCCAGCCTAGGTCCTGAAGAGCTGCTGCTGGATTTGAACCGCCAACCCAGTGAGCAGCAGTCCCGCACACAACCACTAAGCCACCGGGGCTCAGCCCAAGGGGCACCATTTTGTAGGTGACCAATACCATGCAGTGTTTTAAATCGGGAGAGGGGAACTCAAGACCCTGGACCTGCCTCATGCTGAGATTCACCCGTCCGCAACTTTGGGGCATGCTGACAAAGCCGCCTTAAAGCAGTCATGAAGACAAGGGTGATGGCATGAACTAGCCACTGCGATGTAAGCAATTTTTAGCGGAACCATTGGGCTTTGTAAGTCACCAAGTTGCAAGCCAGCTGACATTCTCAAACGATCCCTAAGCTCACTCCAATGCCAAGCTACAGGCTGTGGGAAGGTGGCTGGCTGGCTGGTGTGGTGGGATCCACGGTCCTATCGATCAGTTGGCAGGTTTATGAAAACAAACCCTGTGGCCACCACATCCACACATTCCCCAGTCCAACCACATTGCTGCCGTGGTGGCCAACCCCACTTAAGGTGACCAGACGTCCCGTTTTTTTTAACAATTTAACAACATCCCGTAGTGTTTTAAAATTAAAATAAATATATTACAATACTAATTTTGCGTTCTATGAACATCTTTGTTGCTCCATATAGATAAATTTTTTTTATCAAGAACCCCACCCCCTCGTCAATGGTGTGCCGCTTAAAATCTGGTAACTTTACAACTTGGTCCATAGGAACTACATGGGGCGCCTTCGACCACCCAATAAACTTTGCAATCCCTGGGTGTTAGAAAATGAGACGATCTTGTTTTCAGCTATAATGACGACAAAAAAAGAAACCATGTCCTTGCACCTCTTTTAGACAAGTCTTCGAAACCAGGACTGCTGATGTAGCTTCCAATGTTCAGTAACAGTGCATTGGCAGAGACTAGGTAGTAAACCTAGATCGGCAATACTGACAAAAGGGCTGTAGTGGACTCTGACCCAAGTGTCGCTTTCAGTCACCAACACCGTAACAGCAGCTGCCCATGAAAGGCAATCTACTCAGCCGAAATGCACGACAAAGTTCAGTGGGCTTCCTTCCTTTCTAACTCCACCCATTACAAGCTGACTGGTCTGCAGTGCGACCCCACTGGCTGTTTGTTTGTTCAGTCTCTCTTAGCTGGTAGAAAGGTTGTCAACCTTCCTAATGCCACGGCCCTTTCATACAGTCCCTCGTGTTGTGGTGACCCCCGACCAGAACATGATTTTCATCGCAACTTCATCACTGTCATTGGGCTACTATGATGAACCGGGCGATCCCCACGAAAGAGTCATTCGATTCCCAAAGGGGTACACTATTTGAGGAGCCCTGATGGCACCGTGGTTAAAGCACTCCGCTGCAAATCCAAAGGGGTTGGAGGTTCAAGCCCAGCCCTCCACTTGTTGGGAGGCAGATGTTTGACAGCCCTGGAGATTCTAGTCCTGCAGTGTCCTATACACTGGCTACGTGTCAGAACTGACTTGCTGATGGGTTGTGTTCGATTCCACGTTGAGAAACAGGCGTTCACAATAAACAATGTAAAAAGCATACGCAAACACCACCACCACTTCTAACATGAATCTTTCATTTGAGCCATTTCCCTTCTCAACTTCCTTAAAGCAGCACTCAGCAAACTTTGGCTCTCAAGGGCCAGAGAGTAAATAGTGAAGGATTGGAGGAACGCCATCTCTGCTGCAGCCAATCGGCCCTGCCGTTGTGTGAATGCAGCCAGCGTGGAAACAACCTAGCTGAGTGCGCTCGGCTGCGTTCCAATCCAACTTCATTGACAACACCCGGGGCGGATATGGCCTGTAGTTTACGGACTCCTGCTTTAGAATCAAATCTAGGCCGTGGGATGTGTTTGCCTATTTGTTTTCTTCTTTTGAATTAGTTGGGAACATCAAGGGAATATCATCTAGTAACATAAAGAATTCTCCCCAAGCACCACGATTAATACTCAAACAGAAGAATGAGAAGTGTGGGCAAAGGGGAGAAGCAGCCAAAACAGGGCTCACAAAAGAAATGCAAATAGAAAGAATAAAAGCAACGCAGCTCCAAAAAAAGAATGTCTTTCTGATCCTGAAAAGGTTTCAGCAGAGCACCACCCAGTGTGCATTCTTGAGAATGCACCGAAATAGACCTGCAGGGTGCTGGGACCAGTCTGTCCCCCCCATGCCACACAGCAACTGGCAGCTCCACCATCTACTAACTGCACCTGGGGCGTAGTGAGGTAAGCGTTCGTTGAGCTGCTAACTACAACTTCAGCTCTTCAAGCCCATCTGCGGCACCTCAAGGGAAAGATAAGGCTTTCTACTCCACCCTTGAAGACTGGCATCCTTACAAACCCACAGGGGCAGTTGGACTCTAGCCTATAACCAAAAAGCAAATTCACTGCCATCGAGTCAATACTGACTTAGGGACCCTATAGGACAGGGTAGAACTGCCCCTGCCAGATTTCTTCATATGAAGCAGAAAGGCTCATCTTCCCCCATGGAATAGCTGGTGGTCTTGAACCCAACACGGGGACTCTGTCCTGTAGAGTTGATATACGTTGGAATTGACAAGAGGGCAATGTGTTTGGTCAGGTGTTTTTTTGTTTTTTGTTTGTTTGTTTGTTTTGGAGGGCATCACTGCCCTCTGGTGGTGGGAGTAGGAGGCCCGGCCTTTGCTCCTGTGGAGCTGAAATTGAACCTCCATCCATTGGGCCGTAATCTCGTGCACAACCACTACGCCACCGGGGCTCAGCCTGGTCAGGTGTTTTTTATTGTTAGTTTTTCTGTAAATAAATCCCCACAGATGCCCAAATGTTTATGCATCCCACTTATCATAATGCTATGTGGCGATAACAGTAGATAGAGAGGCCTAATGTAGACATGTGTGAAAGAAGATACAGAATGAGCAATACATGTCAAATTTTGTTTCTGAGGAAGAATAACTAAAAATGTTCCCAGTGCATTAAGCACAGAAACAGTATATACACGGTAATCCCAATTTGTAGAAATTTGGATTTTCCCTCCTCTATGCCAATTTTGCTTAGCTCTTTGGTACATCATACACACACACACTTTTTATCAAGATGTATTACACTGGCCCACTCACCCTTTAAAAAAAAACTAAAAAGGGAGGAGGACTGGATTATTTGCAAAAAATGTATACATAATAACTCTCCCCTAAATAATACATGCCCAGGTAGGACAATAAAAGAGGCAGTTATTAAGTATCTATATATAAAGCACTCTTATATTTCCTTTCTAAACTACCATCAAAGAGCAGCATAAAACTGACGTCACACCAGGGGCCTAAGTAGGAGGATGTTTGGAGAATGATGATGGCAGCAAATGTGCAAATGTGGTCTGCATACAATTGACGCACGTGTTGATCGTCGTAAGAGTTGTATGAGCCAACAATAAAATGATTGGTACAAAAATATAAGATAGGATCAGGCAGTTACTAGGAAGCCTTCTGATCAGGATGTACACTGGTACAGACAGGAACTGGAAACACAAGGAATCCAGGCCAGGTGATCCGTTCAGGACCAGTGGTGAGAGTGGCGATACTGGTGGGTGGACGGAGCTGGAATAGAAAGGGGGAACCGATCACAATGATCTACATATGACCTCCCCCCTGGGGGAGGGACAAAAAGTTAGCGGGTGAAGGGAAACATTGGACAGTGTCAGATATGACAAAATAATGACTGAGCGGGACTATGCCAGAAGGGTGGGTGAAGCATCAAGAGAGGGGATTAGTCTGCTTCGGCTGCCACTCCTCTGCATCTAAGACAGCCAGCTCAGAAGCCGGGACAGAGAAAGTTCCTCAGACCACCATGGCTGAAGAGCTACCCGCAAAGCACGGTGGAAATCTCTGCCCAAAGTGGCAAGGCCCCACGGAGGCCACGACAGTCTGCGACGACAAGAGCCTGGGGCAAGGAGACCGTGAGACACAGTAGAGGAGCAGTGCCGCCCACACCATGATGCTGTGAGGCAGAGGGGCTGCTAGTTGAGGAGGTGTTGCTATGGACCAAAGACTGCAGCTTTACTGGTCATGGACAGCAACTCTGACCAGTCCTAATACCCCTCCATAATTGTGAGCGCTGGCTGCCAGGGAAATGGATGTCCCTAGTCCCCGTGTAGCCCACGGCGGTCGCCCATGACCCCGTGCCCTGCCTTTTACTCACACCTGTTTTATAATTTGGGAAACCGAGCCTGGGAATTGCCTGAAAGCACATTTCCCGGCATCCCTTTCTCCTCAAAAGGCTGCTGGGTGAAATCTGCCAAGAGGAGCTGCTGACAGAGGGCCTGGGAGGCAGACATGGGAGTTTGCAGTGTCCTGTGGAATGTCATGAACGCCTCTGGCTGAGCGCTTCAGAAAACGCCCCAGATAAGAAGTGTTTCCAAGATGGCTGTCCTGACAGTCAAGGGGTGGTGTCGAGAACAGATCAATCCCCTCTAAGAGTGGTGCACTTGTCCTGTCTGCATAACCCCACTCATCCTTCAGTGGGAGTTAGAGACTTGAATGGAGTCCTGGAGGCACAGCGGTTATGGGTCGGGCTACCTAACTGCAAGGTCTTTCAAACTCACCAGCTGTTCTGCGGAAGAGAAGGCGTTCTACTCCTGTGAAGATGTCAGGCCCTTTTTGTTCCCTCTGGCCTTTTAAACAGTGATACGGCCTTTTCTTTCTTGCTCAGTATGTCCATTTTTATCTCTATATTATTAGTCTATCCTTACCACTTTATTTTGCTTCCGATTCTTGTTTCTATTGCATTTTCCAGTTTGCAAAGCACAGGAGTAGATAATAACTGATGCAAGTGTTTGTAGGGATGTTGGGGAGTAAACACTGAAGGCGAGAAGGGGAGAGAACACAACTCATCTTAAAGGTGAGGTAATGGGGAGGGGTGAGAAGAGGAAATGTTCTGGAATTGATTGTGGTCATGATGGTACTATTCTCCTTGATAGGACAGAACAATTGAATCAGATACTATGTGGATTATGTGCCAATAGAACTGAAAAAAAAACAAGGTAAGGGTTGACAGGGGAGGTAGGCGTAGGGGGTGGGAGACAGGGAGGGTGAGGGATAGGTTTGGGGGAACAAACAATGAATGAGGGGTGGAGCACTAGAACTGATTGTGATTATATAACTCATTTTAAAAGCAATTTAACCGAACCCCGGTGGCGAAGTGGTTGTGTGCGGGACTGCAGCCCACTGGGTTGGTGGTTCAAATCCAGCTGCAGCTCTCCAGGACCAAGGCTGGGCCTCCTACTCCCACCAGAGGGCAGTGATGCCCCCCCAAAAAGCAATTTAAGCATGAAAAAGAAAGTGTTCTCAAATCTATTGGGCTAATGATTGTATAATGCTTCTTAATAGGATAGAACTATTGAATTATATGATGCGTGGATTATATGCCAATGAAACTATAAAATATATACAACACCGGACAGTGTACGATTTGACAAAATAGTAATTTATCAATTGTCAAGGGTTCCTGAGGGAAGGGGAAGCGGGGAGGAAGGGGAAAAATGATGAGGTAATACCAAGGGTTTAAGTGGAAAGAAGATGTTTTGAGAATGACGATGGCAACAAATGTACTTTGTAAACAATGTATTGATTGTGATTAGAGTTGTATGAACCCCCAATAAAATGATTAAGAATATATATAGCTTTGTTAAAATATATGATATATAAAACTACATATAATATAGAAATATTCATTTTAAAAATAGTTACATTCTCAGAAACCCACAGGGAGGGTGAGTTTGGTTTGTGGTTTGGTGTATGGCGTATCCATGGTTCAGGAGCAGGTCTGATGACAAACAGGCGACATCAGAGAATGAAACAAAGTCCCCATCATCTATCTTCATTTAGAAGCAGGTTCTCACACCACGTCAATAAATGGGCTTTCTGAGGAAGGTGCGCCCAGAGAATGGGGAAGAATAAAATTGCGATCTGTGTCTCCACCTGGTGGCAGCAGCTCGTACTACAGCCAGAGACTGAAGTTGCTACGTCAATATGTAAAGAAACCCAACCCACTGTGGGTTTCTGAGACTGTAATTTTTTTTTTACTGATTTTCCCCTCCAGACTCATAGGATTGCCCAGGCTGTAAATCTTCCCAGGAGAAGCCAGCCTCATTTTTCTCCCTTGGAATGGCTAGAGGGTTTGAACTGTGGGCCTTGCTCTTGGCAGTCCGACACGGACCTAACTGCGCCACCAGCGCTCTGGAATATCTCACTCACCGCCGTCCAGTCAATTCTAATGCAAAGCAGCCCTCCAGGACAGGGTCTCACTATCTCTGTGGGGCACCAAGGCTGAAAATCATTTCGAAAATCTCAGCTTTCTCTCTCGGCGAGGTTGTTGTTTTCTAACTGCTGACGCTGTGGTCAAAAACAGCCCCCTCCACCACTCTACGCACAGGACCTGACAGACATCACATTTAATTCCTAACAGGGCCGCTAAAGGTACCTTTCCAAAGAACAACACCCTATGCTGCTGCTCTCTTCCTAATAGACAGACATGTCATGGAACTTCAAAATATAAAAAGTTCTTATTGGGAGTTTCTGGAAAGGAATCAACCAAACACACAGAGTTGAGTAACCTACCTGTGTAAAATATTTCCCATCTTCTTTCAATACTTTCATCGAAAGGTCAAGAATCAGTCTGAGAAACTCCCAGGTGGAATCTGTAGGTTTAAAATAGAAAGGGGGTATGTGTGTCAGTTTTAGTAAACATGAGCGTGTCTGGATCGAAAGTAACACTGAAAGTCAGCCACTCACACTCAAAATTGGTCCAAATAAAAAGCAAAATTCAGGGAAGCAATACCGTAAGTGAAAACTACCCTGAGAAGAGTATTCTCTCATGGTCTATGTACAAGGGATCGAATTGACAACAGCTGGAAAGTCTACGTTAACAGAGAAGGAACAGCTCAGAAAAGGAAAGAGAGAATCGTCACACAAGTTGAAGAATGTCACCAAAAGACAACAACACAAAGAAGCTCGTGCCAACTCCGTGACCCAACAGGACAGCAGATCACTTCCCCTGCAGTTGGATGTGAAACTAACTCTTTCGGGGCGTACGAAGTCTCATGCTTCTCCCTCAGAGTGGCTGGTGGCTTCGAGAATCTTGGGATTAGCCCACTACACCACGAGGGCATTGGTGGCACGAAGTGGCCCACGTACAAGAGGCTGAGCTGGTGTAGGTTGTGCCAGCAACAACAAAATAAAAATGTCAAGTAAATGAATCCATTGCCACAAACGTACGACGGGGTATTTTAAGAGCTTCATGGGGGCTGATGAAGTCTTTGCAGTTCAGACGTCCGCACGCAAATACAAAAACAAGGTCAAAATCGAAGGTGTGCCGTCTCACGGGCAGTGGTGAAAACTGGAAAACTTTACAAGCGACCACCAGGTCACCCGTTTGCACCCCAAGCCTGCAGATTCAGCAGGAAGCCAAGTTCATAGGAAAAACAACCCCCTCCACAAAGCATTACCACAGAAAATGATTTCTTTTAGAACATGTGCTTTTAGAAAGAGAACTGTTTGGACCGTGGCTTAGATGAGTCATCTCTTAAATAAATGATCAAAGGCTGCTTTCAAAGGATTGAGTTAGTGCCACGAGCCAGTGGCCGAAGAGGAATCAATGCTGGGTGCAAATCTAGTAACGTCTCTAACCTAGACCTTTGAGGAGGAGGAAATGGCATGAGACGGTCTCTCGGGATTCTGTTACCGTCAACAAAATACCAAGAGAAACATGCCTGTGAACCACAGCTCGGTTAAAAGAGAAAACAAAACGTCAACCTACCTTCCTCCGGAGATGTGGAGATAGGAACGGCCGTCAGATCATTAATCACATAATCAAACATTCTCCCTTCTTTGGCGTACCTCTTCAGTACAGGTATGCAGTCTGCAATCAGAACCTTTCAGATAGGACAGAAACATACGGGTGAGCCAATAACGGATATGTCATTCAACACTTATAAAGGACAGGAGAGGTCTTTTTGTCCACGTCCTCTTGTCCACATCCACGCTGATGAAAATTAATTTCTGATGAAGACACTGAACCAAGGACATGCATCCAGATCTCCCTGAAAGCCCATTTCCTACTGTGACTGCTCTCGTGTCCTGCCCGCTACTCTCTGTATTTTCCTACTTGAAAATTGTCTCCTATACTAATTGTTTATTGATTTTTTTAAAATCTTAATCTATTAACTGATAGTCTTTTTTGATTTTTTTAACTCTACAAGTACTGCTGACAGTGGTCAATGGTCCATGCCCTTGAGTCAATTCTGCCACATGGCAACTGACCTTGACAGGACAGAGGGACTCTGTCCCAGAGTGTTCGCTTGGCTGTAACCTTTCAGGAAGTAGATCATCAGGTCTTTCACTTAAAGAGCTATTGGAAGGGTTTGAACCACCCACCTTTCAGTTGGCAGCTGAATGCTTAACCTCTGTGTCACCAGGGCTCCTTATGGTGGAATCTAGACACTGACTACCTGGACTATAATAAGGTCATGTCTCTAACAGCTCCAATAATCATGAACATAGTCATTAGCAATGAGTGACGCCCAGCAATGAAAACACTGGAATTCTCACCCCGATCCTATGTTTTCACAAATACGCAGAATACATTTAGAGGGCGTCCTGGTGAGTGACAGGTTAGGCTGCTAACCATGAGGTTGGCAGGTTGGAACCAAGGCTTTCTATTCCTGTCTCAGAAACTCCCAGGGTTATTCTCCACTATCTTCTAAGGTCCCTATGACTCGGAGGCCCCCAGATGGCCGTGATTTTTTAAATCTCTGAATTGTTGAAGTTGCGTGTTCAGGCCGAGCTCCGGTGATGTCGCCGTGGCCTTTGGACAGCCACCCACAAGGTCAGGGGAAAGATGAGGCTTTTCTCCTTCAGTGAAGAGTTAGTCTCAGGATCCTATAGGGGCAGTTCTGCCCTGTCCTATCACATCTCGATGAGTCAAAAGGGAATCGGTGGCAGCAAGTCTGAATTCTGGGTTAAGACATTGAGAACTCATCAGATAGGAGGGAACACCGCGCATTAGACATGAGTGAATCTTCCTAGCTATATGCTGCCTTTAACATTTCTCATCTAACAAGTCAGATGTCAAACGTTTGTCCCACTGGCCTAAGAGAACCTGTTCAGATTCTTCTGATAAGCTTCCTTACCTACCCTCACAACTACAACTTTTAACCAAAGAACTGGGGTCTTACCCTATTACTGTTTGATAGTCGTCCTGGATGGCACAAACCCATTGTTTGGCTGCTAACTGTAAGGTTAGACTATGATTACATGCCGAAATTTTCTTAGATACTTAAAAACAACTTCCCTTCCTCTTTCTCTAGGGGTTCTGAAGGAGTGTGGTTGGCATAATGGGTTACAAGTTGGGCTGCTAACTATTAAGGTTAGTAGTTCAAACCCACTAGGGGTCCACGGGAGAGAGAGAAGCCTTTCTATTACTACTCTCACTGAGTTACAGCCCTGGAAATCCACAGGGGCAGATCTCCTCTCCCCAGAGTCGCTCTGAGTAGGAATGGACTTGATAGCATTGAGTTTGGTTTGGCTTGGGAAATTCCAGTTGGAATAGTTTATAATCAGGAATGAAATAAACTAGGTTCTGGCATTTCTCCTTGTACTTGAGGCCTCATGGGACATTTTTTTTATGGGACATCTTTCAATACCACCTTTAACAATTCATATTGGCCTCTCAATTCTAATCTTAAATGTCTCCTTAAGTCTTCAATGGTTTTGTAGGGTTGGTAAGAGTCAAAATAGACTCAATGGCGGTAGGTTGGGTTTTGGTGGGTTGATAGTTTGAATAAGATTTCTGTTAGCTCCACTCCCATTCATACTCAGTTTTCTCATTTACTTAGCATTGAAGGTTGAAATGAAAAAAAAAAAAAAAAAAAACGCCCTACCAAATTCACAAGTTCTGAGCACATACAAATAACTTCACTTTTAAGCTAACTGTCCTATCTGCAGATAATAGGATCCTTTCTCGACATGTACTGCTTTCACCTTTCTACTAATGCCTCCAAGTGGAATAAAAGCGGTGACAAGTATACTCATCTTGCTTCCTGTTTTTGTGAGAAAGACCACATTTTGCCACTTAATTTAACATTACCTGTAAATTTCTGATAATCAGCTTCTATTACATTTCAATAGCGTCCCTCAATTGCTATGTCATCGAAGGCACATTTTTGTAAAGAACTGACTGCTATACTAACAGGCTTCAAACCCTTCATAGAAAATGGGGTTAAAAGAGAATGGGATTTTTCCAAGAACTGTTTGAAACCCCCTTAATGAGCTCGACTGATTCGTCATCTGCTAAGGTCATATTCTCTTTCTCCTTTCTATTACTCCTATAAAGGATTATCGGGGCCTTTCTTCAGGTCTGCAGCCTGACCTTTCTACACCAGATCTTACTTGGACAGAATGTAGAATTCTTCACATAAATGGTTAGATGTAATTTACTCTGGGCTTCACTGAGAGCCTTTATAGTCATGTTTGGGGGAAAAAAAGCAATCCTTAGTTTCTTCTTGTACTGCTTTAATGACAGTAATAGTAAAAGGTACACTCAGGCACTTTGGAACAGGTCTTTTGTTTTCAAAAATGTTAAAACGAGTCATTACCAGATTTTCAAATACTAAGCAGGTATAAACACTGCATTGTTCTGGTAAGGGTAGACTTTTAATAGCCAGGGGGTCATGCTTGAGTCTCATAGACTAGGAGTCACACCCAACTGCACCCCTTGAAAGGCACCCCGTGGTGGACATTTTCTTCCCGGAAAAAGGCCAGGAAGAGGATGCCTTCAGGTATCCAACGTCCTCCCTCAAGAGCCTGGTGTTAAGTAAAAACACTGCTTTTTCCCCCCTCCCCAGAATGTCAGCCCCAAGGCATCAGGTGCCCATCACACCTGCCTTTACAACAGCTGTCAGATCCCCAAGCTTTTTTGAGCACCGTAGACATCTCTGTCACATGCTCAGCTTCTAATGGCTAGGCACCGCGACTCTGTGCATATGTGTTCTTCCTCATCCACGTAAAGAACCTGGGGCCCAAGAGAGGTGGCGGAAGCCCGCCTCTAAAGTGCCCCCACCCCACCCCTTCTAACTCCATTTCCTTGAACTTGATAAGCTTCACCTGCTTCCATAAACTAGACCCGCTACCCTGGGGGAAGAGGTGTGAGAATGAATCAAGGCCAATTTCCTTACCCCTCCCTCTAAAAGGTCATTTTCATGTCATCACCAAGAAAGGTTGTTATCTCCTCGAAGCACCAAATTCCTTTCCCTTTTTAAGCTTTCAAAAGCCAGGAGGCTTGGAAAAACGGGAAAGATCATGAAATGTGTCCATGGCCTTTGTGAAACCCCTCCTAGTGGCACAGTAGTTATTTCTTTTCACTTTCACAAATGCAAAAAGGTCCCAGCGCATTGCCATCAATTCTATTTTCTTTTTCCTTTGGTTTGAAATATATTCCTCTTTTAAAAATCACTTTAAAGGGGGCTTGCACAACTCTTATCACGTCCATCCATTGTGGCACGCACATTTGTACATATGTCGCCATCATCGTTTTCAAAGCATTTTCCACTGGAGCCCTTGGTATCAGGTTCCTCATTTTCTCCCCACCCTCCCTCATGAACCCTTGATAATTTTAGTTTGTTTGTTTTGGGGGGACTTTAATGCCCTCTGGTGGGAGTGGGAGACCCAGCCTTGCTCCTAGAGAGCTGCTGCTGGATTTGAACCGCCAAGTCTGTGGGCCGCAGTCCCGCACTCAACCACTACGTCACCAGGGCTCAGGCCCACCTTGATAATTTATAAATTACTATTTTTTTCATGTCTTGCACTGTCCAATGCCTCTCTTTAACCCCTTGTCTGATGTCTATCTCCGTGGGAGGGGGTTATAGGTCATTGTGATCGGTTCCCTCTTTCTCCCCCACCTTCCCTTTCCCCTCCTGGTATCACTACTCTCAATATTAGTCCCAAAGAGTTTATCTGTCCTGGATTCCCTGTGTTTCCAGCTCTTATCTGTACCCATGGACATGCTCTGGTCTAGCCAGATCTGTAAGGTGGAATTAGGGGCACGATAGTTCCAGGGAGGAAGGATTAAAAAACCAGAGGAAAGGTGTATGTTTCATTGGTGCTACACAGTACCCTGACTGGCCCATCTTCTCCAACACCCTTTGGTAAGGGGATGGCCAGTTGCCTACAGATGGGCTTTGGCTATTGTCATTCATAGAGACCCCAGAGGACCAGGGTAGAACTGCCCCTGTGGGTTTGAGACTTAATTCTTTTTTTTTTTAACATTAGGGGTTCAAGCACATTTGTACGTATATCGCCAGCATTGTTTTCTAGACACTTTTCATTGATCCTTTGTGTCAGCCCCTCCTAACTCTTAAGGAGACTTTAATTCTTTGTAGGAGGGGAACAGCTCCTCTTTTTCCCTCAGAGCAGCTAGTGATTTCAGACGGCTGGCCTTGGGATTAGCAACTGGATGTATAATCCTCTCCACTATCTCTTTCCCCCTTTGCTCAAAAACTGCATTCAATGTGACGAAAGTGCCTCGAGTGAAATGAAGATGCATGAGATCCCACTAAGATAGCTACACTAAAATGACTAGACATCCTGATTCTAAACAAGTTTTCCCATGTCCTGCAGTGTTTTTAAAAAGCCCTGATTTTTGGAAAGAATGCATGACAAGCTAGGGAATGACAGGAGAACAGGAACCCCCTCTACTACCCCCCCGCACCCCGTCAATGGTATACCATTTTACCAATGTTAAAATCCGGTCACTTTAAGCTACACATTTGGAGAGATGGGGGAGGGTGTAGAACATGAAGTATAGATTGGTCCTCTAAATGATTTATGCATCTGGAGATACACAATCAAAATTCTTAAAATATGTATTTGCGTGGATACCTTGCTTTCTAAAGCTCCCTGGTAGTGATGTGGCTGACATTCTTGGATTTTATTTTTGCCTCGTGATTCAGTTTGGCTAGCTATTTCCCTACCACTTGGCTCTTCTTCAAGAACGTCTAAATGTACAGAAAAGTCTATCAACTGACTTCTTAATTCAAGTGTTGTACTTAATCAGTTTGAAATATTAGGCGCCAGGCAAGCACATAGGTGTCCTCGAAACACAAGCGTGGCCTATGGAAGTCATGAGTAGTCAACTTTCAAGCACAGGACGATTTAAGAGAAATTAATTTGCTTGTCAGAAAGTACCCTTTCGTAGTACGTACCTGAGCTCCCACAGAAAGACCCAGCCCCAGAGAATATAAGAGGTTATATTCTTTCGTGGCTACTTCATCACTGTCATTTTGCTCTGTGATGAATTGGGCGGGCAGCCCCTGTGAAAGGGTCATGCGACTCCCAAAGGGGTCACGACCCACAAGTTGAGAAACACTGTTAGAGACTCAAAAGCTAGGCCAGTAGGTAAGGAAAAGATGCAGCCATCTGTGCGGTGCTGGAGCTTAAATTTTGCAGTATGCAGATGGCTATGGATGACAGTGATCACCTGCACCCCGGAGGCTGAGTCCTCACATCGACGAAGTCTCCTCTGAATTTCATGACCATTCACCAAGAATGCCAATCATCTTGTCCTCAAACAGAGTTCCTCAGAAAGGAATGACTTCCACCCTCTCCAGCCAGCCCAGGGAAGAGCAGTCTCTCGCCAGGGCCTGCTTGAATGCATCCTTGGTGGTGGTCATCTTACTGAAGACAGTACGGTGGGGGGGGTGTCACATGGTCACGAGTCATGCTCTAACTGCCTTGCTTGGAAGGCCTGGGACCAATCTTGTAAGCCCTTCTCTCTCTCCCATAACATATGAATCCCATCCATAGGCCTCTTCCTGCTCCTGTAGTCCCCGCCTGTTAAATGCAATGTATTGATCTGCCACCAATCAGGAATTTGGGGGCATTTCCTGTGTTCCCAGCGTACCTCTTTGGGTGCCATTTTGACCTCACGCTAATGGTCTCCCTCATACAGCTGTTGTGCCTCTGTCTCTGTATCGTCTGTATCTTTAAAGACTTACATGGGGTCGCCTTTGTACTGACCGAATAAATCAATAGCACTCTATGCAGGGGATAGATATGGAGTTAGAGGTGTCTTTCTGTATTACATGGATGTAAGGACCTGTTGCCATGGGAGTTGGCTGATTCCGTGTGTGTGTGTGTGTGTGTGTGTGTGAGAGAGAGAGAGAGAGAGAGAGAGAGAGAGAGAGAGAGAGAGAGAGAGAGAGCCAGGCTTTTTAAAGCTGCCAGTGGCTGATTTTTCAAAAGAAAATCAACAGGCATTTCTTGCAGGGTAACTCTGGTGGACTTGAACCTTCAACCTCTCAGTCAGCAGCCAAGTGCTTAACCATTTGCACCACCCGCTTCCATCACTGTCATCAAGTGGATGCCGACTCATAGAGCCCCTATAGGACAGGCTAGAACTGCCCCTGGGTTTCTGAGACTGTGACTCTGTATGGACTAGAAAGAACTTCTTTCTCCTTAGGAATGGCTGCTAGTTTCAAACTGCTGACCTTGGGGATCACAGTTCAACCAGGTACTCTATCTATCTACATGAATATAAACCCCAGAGCAAACCCACTGCTATGGAGTTGATTCTACTTAGGACAGAGGAGAACTGCCCTATAGAGTTTCCTCCCCTGGAGCAGCCGTGGGTTTAAACCACAGACCCTTCAGTTAGCAGCTGAGCAGGTAACCACTGTGCCATGAGTGCTTCTTTATATGTGCACAACCACCTGAGAAACAAATATACATAGCATCCTTCAGAGGAGCTATTGTGTTCACGTCAGCAGCATTTATACATAAAAGCGGCTAGTATGTTTTTTTTAACCAATTATACTTAAAGCCGTCTAAATGCAGCACAATTCCGATCAACCCTTCAACCAATTGCATTATTGACTGACTTAAAAATTAAGTACCTGCAGACAGCATACTTACCTGATAGCATTCTCCTTTAAGATTGTCTAAGACTTCGCCGCACGTTTTCCGCATGTATTTCTTACACCCATCGATCACCATTTGGTCAATGTTCACAACGGGTTAAGGAAAAATGTCCCCCTGAATTTGAATGGATCAAAGCAGCCTGCAATTGTAATACTTTCACAGAAAAGGTTCAGACAAACATCAAAAGTTTTGTCATACTATGTGGAAGTACCATAAATTGAAAAAAAAATGAATACATGAAATACTGTTCTATGAATCCCAACTGAAAACACTCAAAATGAACTGCATTTTCTTTTCTTTACATGAAATGGCCTAGGAAGACCGTTTCAGTCATCACTAAGCAGGACCCATGGTATCAAGGCTACATGTCCTTGTAATCTTTTACTGCCTTTTCTCTCCTTCTTGGTTGGTAAACACACACATATACACACACATAATGGACATATTCAAGACAGTCTGTAGAACACACGGGGCTAGCACCTGCAGGGGCATTAACCAAAGTGCTGAGACAAAAGAAGGAAGACAATACAAAGACGCCTATGGAGAACTCGATCTCTCTCACAGCAAAGGATATCTCTACCATTGTGACCATCTTTGGTTTCAGTTTCACTATTTCGCATAATATGCCCCCATCTCCACCACCCAGAATCAGTACATCTTTGCCAGTGTAATCTTCTTTTCCACTGCCCATAATGGCCCGGGTATACGCCAAGTCACTCTCTGCCAAATCTAAGGAGACAAAGGTCAAAAATGGTGATAAGACACATGCCAAAGAACAATTGACATCACATTACCAAGTGCTGAAATCTAGGTGAGAATGCTCTTTTTTTTTTCTTTTCCGATTTTTAAAAACTGCCAACAGTGCACAATATACTTGTTCTAACAAGTATATTTGTGTGCGTCTGTATGTGTATGTGCATATATACTTGAAGACATTTCATTATCCTCTTTCGCTGATACCTAACATAATGGAATTCATCCATGGAAATTCAGTCTTCAGAATGTTCTGAAACTCATTCAAGTTCTTAACCAGAGAAAGAACGATGCCTGTGAGCTGCTTCAAACTATCATCACAGAGAGGTAAGAAACTCAAAAGGCGAGATGTCAAAAGGCTAGCCGACCGTGAGGTTTAAGAGAACAGGGGTAGAAAAGGGTAACAAAAACACAACTCAATATTGAAAATATAACCCATGCCATTGAATTGTACCTGGAGAAATTGTGGGAATGGTGCCTGCTTGGCTATGTGTCATTTCAACAAAATTAAATTAGACGAATACTATCAGAGGAAGAAAATGGCCTTGCATGACGTGAAACTAGCTTGGCCAGAAACTGATTATTTTGGATGTTCTATGGTGAGTTTCAGTGGGGTTATTTTGTTTACTGAGGTTTGAAATGTTCCATTGTTTGAAGTCAGTTACATTTTCTTTTGAAATATAATCCAAGTTATTCAAACTAAGCAAATGAAAGAGGGAGACAGAGTTGGTACAAAGCTGATCTTCATGAGGACCCAGATAATTCACGGGCTAATCCAATGGCAATTTGCAGCTGTCCAGTGGGAAAATGTCAAGCTGGCAGAGGTTGTGTTCTATATAGTTTCCCAACAATTGTACAACAGTGTAGATGTCAACAAAACAACAGGTCCAGTGGCAAACTTGGACAACTCTACAATAACACAATGGAAACATGTCACCATCCAGCCCATCGCGACTTTGCTCCACATCTGGGGCCCAAATGAAATACTTACTGACATCCCCGCTGAGGATGAGAATATTTCCAAATTGCTTCGAGTGCAGAATTTTAATGTTCTGATAAGGAGAATCTTCATCATACACCACCTCGTCGATGTCATACTCCACCAGGCGCCCGTCAGCCGTGGGCCAGTATCTGTCAATGGCTCCTCCTCGAACGATGGGTGGTAATCTGGAAAGAAAAAAGGGAGGCTGAAATGAGTCTCTCTGAAACACTGCTTGCTCCTGGACCTAGAATTAAGTGTTCACCACCGAGAGCTACATGGCTCCAGGCAGGTTACGGACTGGTCACCGCTCACTGGCGGTCATTGCTGTACAGAAGAGGAAGTGTTCAGGTGGCTTAAAAGCCTTTTGGTATGCTCTACATGTTTCCCACATCAAAAGCTGCAGGGGGAAAAGGGCATGTACAACTCATTCATCCCAAGCATTTCAGCAATTCATCCCAAGCATTTCTTTTCCTTTCTATTTTTTAATTTCTTTTTTTTTTTTTTTTGGCATCACTGCCCTAGTGGTGGGAGTAGGAGGCCCAGCCTTTGCTCCTGGGAGCCGGAATCGAACCTCCATCCCAGTGGGCCGCAGTCCCGCGCACAACCACTACGCCACTGGGGCTCAGCTATTTTTTTTAATTTCTTTCTCTCTTTAAAAAAAACCATTTTATTGGGGGCTCATCCAACTATTATGATCAATACATACAGTCATTGTATGCAGTCCACATTTGCACATGTGTTGCCATGATCATTCTCAAAACATCCTCCTTCGACTTAGGCCCCTGGTATCAGCTCCCCATACTTCCCTTCCCTCCCCACTACCCTTCGTCATGAACCCTTAATAATTGACAAATTGTTATTATTGTGTCATATCGTCCACTGTCCAATATGTCCCTTCACTCACTTCCCTGTTGTCAGTAACCCAGGGAGGAGGCTAGATGTAGATCTCTACAACTGGTTTCCCCTTTCTACTCCACCTACCTATCACATTGTCCTGATCATATCCACACAGGATTCAAGAGATCATTATTCAGTTACCCCTCCCCCCCAAAAAAAAAACTGTGGCTTTCCAGTTGATTATACAGGACCAAGTAGAACTGCACACAGTGTTTTCAAAACCAGAAGCAGATGGCCACATGCAGTGCACTGGTTCAAACCAAGCTTTGGGTTGGCTTGCACCACTATACGACCAGGGAGCCTTCCCTGTCTATCGCATGCTCCCAGTTGTCCTAATAACGTCATGAGAGCTCTTCTGCTGGTGGATAGAGGAACATACACTGCACTTTGCTTTCTGGGTCTTATTTCATCCAGAAGAGGGTCGTCCCCCCCACCACCACCACCCCTCTTCGTTGATGAGTTCACGACATAGAAAATAAAAGAGGTGAAAAAGTCCAAAGGTATTGCTACCGTGGGGGTTCTAGGACGCAAATGCCTGGGTTTACTCCAAACCATGTTTAAACACAGCTTTGCCCTCCGGATAGCTGCAGACAAGCCTGATCAGTAACACTCTCATCCTCAGCTCCATAAGGGATCTTCCTGCGGAAGCCCAAGCCAACTAGTGACTTCTGAGGGGATTCTGGGGGGCCAGCACCCTCACTGCAGCGGGGTCAGCTCAGAAGGGGAGGTGACCATTCAGGGGAGGGTCACCAAGGAGAAATCTGGGTAGCTCTGCACAAGGCGGTTGAAGAACAATGAAAATCACACTGGTGAGGGGAAGGCCAGGAAAACAGTGCCAAGGAATTTGGGTTTTCCAACACAACAGGGCATCTGCTCATTCTTCAAAGACAGCCAGGTCTATTCTTTCCTAGAACTCCACTGGGCACGCTTAGCCCACCCCACGACAGTCCTGATGGGGCCCCTTTAGGCTTCTTTCCTGCCTAAACTCAAAGAAAATTTCAAGGGAAACACAACGGGAATCCCTGAAAGAGGCCCAAACTGTGGCCTACATCACAGAGCCCAGGATTCTTGGGGGAATGACAAGCGAGACGGAAACACCACCGACAACAGTGGAGACATGTCTAGATCTCGATGAGTGGCATCTGAGACACGATACACTTCCCATTTTGCTATTTTTGTTCGGTAAAGGTTTCTAGGTAAAGGTTTCTAGTAGTGTTCTGGAACACTACTTTTCAGATTCATCCTCCTATATGACACAGACTTCACATTCAGGGCACGAGATGTGTGTTTTGCCTCGTATGGGTGATACAACACTTAAATCACTTGGTGAAGGTAGTATCCGCCAGATCTCTCCCTTCCTAAAAGTCCTCCTCCCTGCCCCCCTTTGAAATCACTAAGCAGCCTGTGGGCTGGGGTCCTCTGAGACTGTAGAGAAGTCCTGATCCCCCAAAAGATCTTCACCAGAGGCTTTGACATCTCCTGAAGCATCTTGCCTGAAACAAGTTGTGCTCCAAAGAAACGTGCTGCTATTGAATTGATTCTGACTCACAGTGACCCTACGGGAACAGTGTAGGATGTGCCCTGTGGATTTCCAAGTTATAACTTTTTATGAGAGTAGAAAGCCTCACCTTCAGCCCTAGGAGCAGCCAGTGGTCTCGAACTGCTGACCTTGTAGTTAGCAGTGGGCCACTGCTGTGACTTTGAGTGGATTGTGACTCATGGCGATGCTACAAGGACATGAGCCAAACTGCCTCAGCGGCTTTCCTAGATTGTCACATCTCGGGGACCAGACTGGCAGACTTTCTCTCTGTAAGAGACGCTGGTAAAAATCAAGCCACCCAACTTTTCCATTAGCAGCTGAGTGAACTCATTGGCAGGCCACTTGGGAACCCAGTTATTCCTATGGGGTTGCAAAAGGATGCTTTTCTGATCTTAAGCTCTAGAAAATACCTCAGCATTTTTGACTGTGAACTTAGCCTAAACTACCACCAGAGGATGCTAACAGGCAGGGGAAAACAAGCCTGAGAAAGAGGCCTGGCTAATGAAACCCAGATCCCAACAAAATGAGACTGCAGGACACACACACACACACACACACACACCCGCAAAATGAAACTGCAGGAGTAGCGCAACACAACAGGATGCATCTGGGCTGGCACGGAACCCCAGAATGCGGGGCCACAAGACCTGCTATACTTTTCGTGTATCTTTGCACTCTCCACACACCGACTTTCTGGAGAACAAACAGTCCAAGCCAGTGAAATGCTCACCTTGGTGAACAGCACTGAGATTCACAAAAGAAGTTCCCATAAACTCATTGAAGTAGTTTGGCTCCCAATTTACCCACACCTTCCCCATTCCTGAAAATAAATCCAGCTTTGGGGACCAAAGGCTTCACCTTAGAAAACGTAAAGCACTCCAGTCAATCGAGACACACTCCACTCAAGTCAAAAACAAATTCATAGCCCTAGAGTCGATTCTGACGCATAGAAAACCTATAATACGGTGTCTCTTTATGGGAATAGAAAGTTTCATCATTATCCCACGTAGCAGCGGATGGTTTTGAACTGATGACTTTGCACTCAGTAGTCTAATGCAGAACCACTATCCAGTTGGGACTTTAAGACAACATCAGAGATAAGGAAAATCAAGGTTGGAGGGCTGGTCCTGCCCTGGCTTCGCCAGGATCCCCAGGATTTGGGAGGCTGTTTTCTCCCTGTGATCCAATGCAGTTGTCCTACATGCTACAAATCCCAATCTCTGTCCATGGTTCATGAGGCAGGATTATATTTTGTTTGTTCCCTGCATGAGGAAGCAAGGATGAGGGTGGGGTGCCCCACTCTGACTCAGGTTCTAGCCCTGAGTTGACATACGGGGAGCTTCCCCAAACAAGATGGCTTTTGTCATCTTTTACAAAAGATAATACGACAGAGAAACCAAGTGGGAAGAGAGAGAGAAGGGCACCCCTCTCTCAGTACAACCAAGAAAGAAGAACTGAGAGTATCCTTGGAATCCCGGGTCCCTGCACTAAAAACTTCCTAGACCCGGGGGTGGGAGGGGGAGAGATTGCCACCAAGACCTATGGAGGTCTCCAAGAAATGCCAGGCTGACACGGGTTGAAAGGAGACCAGGACTCTCCTCCAGAGTCAATTCTGACCTCCTCACCTGAGAGAGACTAAGGTCTGCTTTTAAAGCCATTCACTGATGTGATTTCTGGTCTCGCAGCACTCTGTAGCTAGGGCAGGAAACCAGCCCCCTGGGTTGACAGCCAGCCGGAGCTAGGCAACGTGTGATCTGAGCTCAGCCACTGAGAAAAAAAAAACATGCCGATTGTCAACTGTATCAACAGTGCTGTGGCAGCAGGGCAAGAGCCTGGTTCCATTGCAGCCCAGTGGTTTTAAAAGACTGGCAAAGGAACAAGCAGGATCTCTAGCCGGATGTGAAAGTCGTAACCTTGATGAACCACTCATGCGAGCATAAAGTGCCTCGCTCTCCCTCTCCCACATCTCCCCTCCTGCTAGCTGGCTTCTTATTTCAACCTTCATGCCAAGAAAACGTAAACTGAGCTGTAGAGAGAAAGTCAGGTGGGATCCGCCCTAAGCTTCGGATCAGCTGTGTCAAACGTGAGACTTTAGGAGGGGTTGGGGGAGGGTGGGGGACATGAGAGCAAGAAGTGGGGTGTGCTCAATCTGAAAATAGCCCATCCTAGCTACCAACAGGGACAACACCCTCAACTCTGGAGAAATCCTGAGTCAGGAGGAAGCACGAGAAAACCAGTCTGCAAAGGGATCCCTGGGAAAACTTAAGTGGCGAGCAGATGAGAACTTCAATGCCAGGGTTGCTCCCTCTGCCTTGCTTCTGGAAATAGATATCTGAATGGCCAAGAGTGCAAGCAGAAGTGAGGTCGTATGTGAGGACGTCAAACTGAGTCTTTCTCTTGGTCTTGGTCTCTCTCTCTCTCTTTTTTTTTTGAAAAAAAAAAAGGCATGCCACATTCCGCCGTCCCCCCATTTCCTTCTGGTAACCATTCATTAATTTTTGTCTCAGTGAACTTGCCCGAGTCCTTGTATTGGCCCAAAACACTGGGCAAACTGCCAGAGGTCAAGACAGCTACCCATACAATCCTGCAAACATACTGACCTACAAGTAAATGCCTGGATACACACGAAGGCTGAACAGTGAGAGGGGGAGAAGAGTTTATCCACACATCGAGGTAAGTTGAACAGAGGATATAACACATGAGTGTTTCTTTACCTTTGGTACAATGTGCTAGAACATACCAAGGGCAAAACTTTGCGAATTTCTTCAACAATACCTAACTCCATGAAGGAATGAGTTGCTGGGGACTGGGGCTCAGGACTATAGTCTCAGGGGGCAGGTATCAAGGGTAACTGCATGACATGGTCCACAAAGACAATTGGTAGCCAGTGGGAGTCTTTTAAGCTTGTAAGACACCATCTAAGGTGCAACCATTGGCCACTCCCTGTATGGAGGAAAGAAGAGTTATAAAAATCGAAGATGAATGGAAGCGATGACTCCAGTGGACCACACGGACATCAGACACCTGAAGAACTAGATGGTGCCTGCCTACCATGAGCAACTGCTCTGCAAGGGATCACATGAGAAGGTTCTAGATAGAGTGGGAGAAGAAAGTAGTACAAAACTCAAAATCATCATTGGGCTAAGCCTCGGTAGCATAAGTGGTTGAGTGCAGGACTGCGGCCCATGGGCTTGGCGGTTCAAATCCAGCGGTGACTCTCAGGAGCAGTGCTGTGTAGCTCCCACGACCACCAGAAGGCAGTGATGTGCTCCCCAAAAAACAACAAAAACAAACAAACAAAAATAAAACACCTCAAAATCATCATCATAAAAAAAGACCAGGCTTCCTGGTTGAATAGTCGGGTTGAATCCCAAGACTATGGATGGCCCTTTGTCACTCTTCAAATCTGGAACTGGAACAGAACTCACCCCCATGGCTGAATTTTCCTCTTAACAATAGGCAAGTGGGTAAGATGAAAAGTTACAGTAAGAAGGGATTAGTCAGTCATTTGAAACCAAACAGGCAGCATTTGCCCAGGGACAAAGTTCAGAAAGATTAGGAAAAGGGAAGGAATGGAAATGGGCAACACTGGGGGAAGGGTAGAGGGGGGGGGAAATGGATGACATCACCTCGAGGGGAATGCACTCAATGAGATGAAACAAATGTGTGTGAGCTGTTAAATGGAAAACGAATCGGTTCTTTACATTTTCACCCAATCCACAAAAAGCTGCCATACAGAGTCATCCATATTTTCAAGAACTTTTAAAAGGCAGTGACGGGGTGTTAAAAAAAAAAGACAGTGCTCGTTGTCTTTTTTTAAAAAAGCAGAATACAAAAAAAATAATAATAATCAACCCCATGGCGTTAAGTGTAGAATGAGTCCGTAGCTGAAAACGTAGATAATTCATTGGCTCCCACTCACTGCCATGGTGTCAATGCTGAGTCAGCAAAGCCCCGTGGGTTTCTGAGACTGGAGCTGTTTCTGAGAGTAGAAAATCCAGCCTTTCTCCGGAAGAGCTGCTGGTGGATTTGAACTGTCGACCATGTGAATTTTGGCCCACTGTCTAACCACTAAACCACCAGGATATCATAATTCATTGGCTAAGAAGGAATACATTTCAGGCAAAGTTACTGAGTTATTCCGTCATGATGTCACTGAACAGTGATGTTCCCTAGGCAGAAAAGCGTTGAGCACACGAACAGTGGGTCTACGCCAAGGCATTCTCAAATCCTCAGCCCCTTGCACCCTCACTTTATGCGAGGGTGTCAAAACAGTTGAGTGTAAGCATACAAGCTGCGGGCAGCATCCAAAATCTCAAGTGTAACTTATCCCGCCACACGTAAAAAACTTAGAAATCATATCAACCCCCATGGCTCAAGAACAGGTTGCATCTTCAACCCACTCGTGGACGTAAACCCCAGCAAAACCAGTCGGTGGGTCCATTTAGCCTTTTTGCCATCTGGTGGGGACCTGTTCTGGGTTAACCTGTTGTAGTCAATGCCACCGAACTGGCTCCAGATAAGGAAAACTCTTCTTCTAGTAGGACAAATGGGAAAATCCTGAAAGTGGTTAAGGCTCATGATGCACTTTTAAGGAGGGATAGATTGGGAGGGAGGCCGGGTGGAGACAGGGAACAGCACAGTCAAGAACCCCACCACACACACACACACACACACACACACACACACACACACAGAACTTGAGGGATGTAAAAAACCCAGGTACTTGGCCCTGGTACTTTTCAAAAAAGGACATGTCATGCACTGGGTCATGCTTGCTTCGCTCTAGGATATATGCTTGCGGTCCTGGTCCAGCATACTTGAGGTTAAACAGCTCTCAGGCCCTGGGACTTCTCGAACTTAAGCCGGAGACATAAACATCATAGCTCTTGGCTATGAAAGGTTTTCCTCTTTTGGAAAGTACTGTAAATAAGCAAAACCTGTATTCCAGTTGCTCTAATCAGCGCTGGTGTGATTTGGGGATCTGCAGCTGAGTGTCTGCCTCTAAAGATGAGTATCTGCCTCAAAGATCAAGGGACTGGTCTTCCACTCTGTCCTGAGGCCTAAGGAGGAGCCACCCCCAGGAGCAGCCACAATCACTGATAATCAAGTGCTAAGCCTCTAACCCACTCACTGCCCTAGAGGAGCTATTGACTCATCCAAAACACTGCTGTCACTCTATCATGACTCACAGGATAGCGCACCACTGCCTCTGCGGGCTTGAGAGGCAGACATTTTATGGGGGTAAGAAGCCTCATCTTTCTTCCGAGAAATGGCTCGTGGTTTCAAACTGCTGACCTCGGGGCCCATGGAACAGCCCACAATTCGACCATCACAAACCTGTAAGGCCAAATAGAATTGCTCCCTAGAGTTTCCAAGGCTGTGGGAGCAGAAGCCCATGGTTTTCCTGCAGAGGCTGGTAGGCTTGTACTAGGTACCCTGCAATTAGTAGCGCACAACGTAACTCACGCTGACACCGAGTCTCCAAAGCACTTCTCCCTTTCCCCAACCGACTGGACCTCAACCCTGACCGTAATCAACCATCATCCAACGTGCTATTTCTAGCAGAGGTCCTGAAGTCTGACACACTGACAAACACTACCGTGAACTTTTTGCCAGGAGAGAAATGTTCTCTCTCTAGTATCAAATAGGAAAGGTCATTCACACTAACTACCATTGAATCCATTCCAATTTCGAGCGATCCTACAGGACAGGGTAGAACTGCCTCTGTGGGTTCCCAAGACTATGACTCTTTACGGGGAACAGAAAGCCTGGTCTTTCTCCCACCGAACAACTGGTGGCTTGGAAATGCTGCCCAGAGCAGCCTAACGGGTAACAGCTATCCCACCAGCCCTCTGGACTAGTGCTTCATCCCACTCTGGAAGTGAATGGTTCAGCAAAAACTCTCTCGAGAGCCGTCACTCTCCTCCAGCTCAGGGTGGTTTACATGGTCACTCAGTGGGACTTGACACCCTGTCCCAGTCCCTGGGATTTATTTAGCCAAAGCCACCCTCACCCATCTTCACTCAATTCAGCCCTACTGGGCCTGCTCTGGGAAACCCTGGCCATGCCTTCACTTTCCTCTACGCCGAACCAGGCAGATCAGCAGGTCCGCATCCATAGAGTGGCTCTCTAACTCACAAAGGGGAGAGTTTGGTCAACCAGCTAACAGAGCCAGGTGGGGAGCCCCCATTCTACTTGCTATCATTACCGGATACCACCCAAACCGAGTGGATTCCATCCCGCTCACAGGGACCCCCTAGCACAGACCCCAGAGCACCCCCGTGGGCTTCCAGGGCCACCATCGTTACAGAAGTCAACTCTCACATGTTCCTCCTGCTGAGAGGCTGGGGCGTTCGCATCTCAGGATGGCCTGGTAGCAGGCGTGTACTCAATCACTGCCCCACCAAGGCTGCTTGAGATGAGCCGGTAACGTGCTGGTGATGACTTACCCCAAATCTTTGTTCCAATTCCTCTTTGTCAAGGAGCCTGCCTCCCACTAGCATGTGTCCTTAACATGTGGTTTTTAAAAGTTCCTGACTGAAACTCAATGTTTGAAATAGCTGTTTAAGGGTAGAGACGACAATCTGGGTAAAATCCTGGAATTCCTGGCAGGCAGAAGGGTCCCACCTGTTCACTAGAAAGCCTGCTCTTCAAATGCTTCGGGTAAATCAGGTGGTTACAAGAAAACCAGCCGCTTCGCTACAAAAAAATGTCCGGTGAAAGAAAATGCCCCACAAGGCACCCTCAGACATGCCGCGAAGATTGACAATTCTTCTTAACCTTACCATCATGGGCTCCCTGTGGCTTTCTGCCACCTCTGAGTACCTTACACCACAGGGAAGACGTCAAAGCATCGGGGAATGGGCGGGCATCAGTTGTGTTATGCGGGTGGGGAGACGGGCCACATGAAAGTCAGTGACAGGGGCTCTGGTAAACTGGAGTCTGGAATCCAATCTCCACTCGAATCCATGACCTCCTGTGTGCAAAGGTTATTTTGCTTCCATTTCAAGAGAGGAACAAATCACTTTGTATCGGGATGTTAAGTTCATTAGTCAAAGTAATCATGAAATGCCAATCGTCAGAGCAGATCTGCCCCAAGAAGATGTCATGAAATCTGCTCATGCGCAGGTGTGTAGACTGAACAGGGGTGAACAAAATGGACTCTGGCTCCTCCAATGTGGCTGCCCATGGGGAAAGATTTAGAAATCAAGGACATGCCGATTAGATCAGAATATGGAGGGGAGGGGATGTGTCCCGAGGTGATTCAAATCCAGAGTTCATTTTGGGAACCACTGGGATCACTGAGAGGAGTTGGGGGCTGGCATGCCACCTGGGAAGTGCAGGCCTGCTTGTGGAATTCAAGTTCCAAAACATGGAGTCAACTTCACAGGGTGGTGCCAATGACGATGAGCTGAAAAATTGGTGGTTCGAACGCACTCAGAAATGCCTGGGAAGAAAGGCCTGGCGATCCACTTTGGAAAGACCACAGCCTTGAAGACAGTACACTCTGCAGGTGTGGGGTCAGCAAGTCCAAATCCACTCAGTGAGAACTAGCCAGCCAGCTGGGACCCTTGTTATGCCCCACTTTGACTCACGGAATCCCCTGAGTTTTCCCGCGCAGAGGGAAGGCTCCCGTCTTTTCCCCCCTACTGCTGGTGCTATTAGATGCACGCACTGGGCTGGTAACCACAAGATCAGCAGTTAGTTCAAACCTACCCCAGCGGTTCTGCAGGAGGAAAATGAGATGATCAGCCTCTCGGAAACCCTATACAAGGTAGCAAGGAGTCGGAATCAACTTGGCGACAGGTTTGGCACTTGGTTTCCCAACGCCATGGGAGAAAGAAGTAGCTGCTGTCTGCTTCTGTAAAGAGTTGCAACCTTATAAATCCTCTCAGTCCTACTCTGGCCTGTAGGGTCACTATGTGTCCGAATCAACTTGTCCAGCGACAGTGGGCTTAATCCGGGGAGGAGCGAGGCTCTCTGTCGGCACAGTCTAGCTGGGTCATTTTCTTGTTTTCTTTGCAATACCTTCATCTTCAGCAAGGACCCTGGACTGGGCCTTTTCAGCCAGTGCTGGTTTCTACCAGGCTTTCTAGTTCTGGGGAATTCAGAGATCCATTTTGATTTTCATTTGGAGGGGTGGGGCTGGCCTTGCAAACTCCTGCAGTACCCAGCACATAAAACTCATTCTGAACTGTTCACACCCCAGGGGCTGAACCATCTGTTCCTGGTTGACTTGCGCGCCCCTAAACCCAAAACGCTGCCATAAAGACCCTACGGGACAAAGCAAAACTGCCCCTTTGCATTTCCAAGACTCTAAATCTTTCCAAGAACAAAGAACTTCATCTGTCTCCCGAGGAATGGACAGTGGACTCAAACCCCCGATCTTGAGGTTACCAGCTCAAGGCATAACCCGCTATACCATGAGAGGCTCCTTTAAAACAGTGTTGTGTGGCCTATAACCCCAGTATAGATGGATGTAATCCCATCTGGAATTTGGGTTTCCTTTATTATGCTACTCAGGTCTATATCTCTTGAGAGATAAGATGAACTGATTAGACCCCCAAATCAAGTAAGCCCAAGGATAAGAATTGGTCCAGAAATTGAGGCCCAGACATTGAAAAGAACCAACAGAAAAAAAATGAGCCTCCCATAGGGCCAGTACCCCCGAATCTCTGAGTTCTAAGCTCCTGCCACGCATCGCGTTTTCTGTTACAGCAGCACCAAGACACCAAGACACCACCCTAGGGCTCGGGTATCCCTTTGTCTTCTGGCACCCACTGGGGAAGTTTCCCAGCTTCTCTTTGACAGAGGAGACCGCCTTGCTTCCTGCAGTCCCTCATCTCCTTTCGGCTTTACTTTGTCCAGCTTTGAGGGAGGGCCCTGGGGCTCCTTTTGGCAGGAAGGAGGCCCAGGAGCTCAGTGCAGCCTGTGATTTCGAGCCTCTGCACATCGCAAGCAGACCTGATCGGGGGACAACATTGACTTCACCAGGGATCTACATAGGATGCCAGGCCGTTTGGGAGTAGACTCACCGCTTCATCCTCGCAGTGCTTTCCTGATTCAGTTCTTTCATTCGTTCTTCTATTTTGTTCAGAAGCTATAATTAAAAGGACAAGACAAAACTCAGTGGGTAGGGAGGATAGGGAGAGTGGAAGGATCGAAGGCATGCTGACAGAGGAGGCCCTCCCCCCTTTCAGCGGCCCCCAGGCCTGCCCTGATGCCACATTCCCACACCATCGTCATCGTCCTCCCCCCCACCCCCCCGTGCTGACCTTGCAGGGAAGCAAACAAGACACCAAGAGCAAGAGGGAGGGTGACAAGGGGTGACAAGCAGAGAATTTTGGGCACCCCGCTTCATCAACAGCGGTTCTCAACCTGTGGGCTGCGACCCCTGTGGGGGCCGAAGATCCCTTCACAAGGATTGCCCAATTCATCACAGGAACAAGATGACACTGATGAAGTAACAATGAAAATAAGTTTATGGTTGGGGGGGGGGGTCAAGGGTCGCAGCATGGGGAAGGTTGAGAACCCCTGGGCTACAAGGATGAACCTGGAAGCCATTGTGCTAAGCGAACTCAGGAGGCGTCAAAGGGATGCATGGCTATTAGACAGCACCCCTCTGATGTCCCCAGCAAGAACTAATCCAGAGAGACAAAAAAGGGGTGGAGGAAAAGGGGAGGAAGGTGGTAATGCTTAATGGGTATGGTGTCTCTGGTTGGGAGGAGAAAGAGTTCAGGAAACAGTGGTGAGGTAACCCCACTGCATTGAATCCTCAAAAAGTGGTTAAAATGGTAACATTTTGTCATGTGTATCTTGCTACAAACCATACCACATTAAAAAAAATCTTGGTTCAAGATTTTATAGTCCTCCAGAGGAAAGTGCCATCATTCCTTAGGACTTAAGTCAAGACGGGGAAGATTACTGCCAGGTTATCAAATCAACTGGGAGGTCACCAATCACGGGGGAGCATTTTAAGGGCACCATGAAACTAAACAGACCCTCAATTCCTTAAGAGTTCAAGTAAATAAAAGGAAAAAAAAAACACCAACACTGTCAAGTTCTTTGTTGCCTTGCGCATCACTCTCGTAGCTCTGAATGTCCAGCAACACCAGTCCGTGGGGGTAAATTCTCAAATTGGCAAAGCTGGAAATTGAAAGCATAGTTTTTACTATTAGGAACTGTATCATGGGCTGAAAAGCAGAAAAACACCGTTATCACACCACCCCAATGAAGAAGAAGAAAAAACGGCTGTTTGTCCTAAAATGAAATTGTTAACCCTTTTACTTTCTCATTAGGAGGTGGGGCGAGGAGGGCAAGAACACACCAACCATTTATGAAGATTTGGAGGCAGTCACTCAACACTAAAGTCATCAAAACGGGCCCAAAGTGGTTAATTCAGCAATAGAGCCGGAGCTGATTGGTGGTGATCCTACCACGTGTACTTAGCACTGCCTTAGAATGGGGGAGAGGGGCGAAACGAGCAAACTGGATCTCCCGATGAACCATCAACGTGCAGTTGTGGCCAGGAGAAATCCATTCACCACCCAACAAACCATGCCTGTCAAGCTGATTCTGATTCACGGGGAGCCTAAAAGACAGAGAGCAGAGCTGCCTCGTGCGGTTTTCAAGGAACCGACTGAAAGCTTTGCGAGAATCTTTACAAGAGCAGAATGCAGTGTTTGAACCATCAACCTTGTGATTTGCCACTAGCACTTTAACCCCTGGGACACTGGGCCTCCTCCCATTCAGTGCAAAGATCTGTGACTTCTGGCCCCACCACCGAACAGCCAAGAATGGGTTTTACATTTGTAAGTCTTGATTAAAAAAAAAAAAAAGAAGCAGAAGAAGAGGAGGAGACAGAGACTGTGACAGCGCTCCTCCCAGAAAGGGTTTCTGGCCCCCGAGTCAATGGTTCTGACCAGCTCCTTTCTGGAGGATACAGAAGCTGCTAGAGCACATGACAGGCAGGCTACTCATTTTTGATGAAATGCTTCTGTCGTATGCATGCACTTGTATAAAAGTGTATATAAGGGCTGAGCCACGGTGGTGTAGTGGTTGTGCACGGGACTGCGGCCCACTGGGATGGAGGTTCAATTCCAGCTCCACAGGAGCAAAGGCTGGGCCTCCTACTCCCACCACCAGAGGGCAGTGATGCCTAATAATAATAATAATAATAATAATAATAATAAGTGTATATAAGAAGAGTTATGATAAATTACTAATTACTACAAAGATCTCTAGTGGTACAATGATTAAAACACTTGACTGGAGTTGAAAAACTGGAAAAAGAGGAGACTGTCCAGCATCCACCAAGATTTAGACTCGATGATCCTAGTTCTACTCCCTTCACTGGGGTCGCTATAAGTCAAAACCGACTTAATGGCAGTGGGATTGAGAAGCTGTGGCTTAAAAAATCTGTTCAGAAAAATCAGACGGTATGCTTAGATTAAAAAAAAAATAACAAACATAACCAGTTCATCGCCTCAGCCTGCACCCCGCCCCCGCAAAAATTTTTTTTTTCTTTAAAAAAGTCACTGCCACTCATTCAATTCCAACTCTCAGGGGCCCCCATGTTTTAAAAGAGTGGGACTGCTCCACGGAGTTTTCTTGGTTGGGTCATCTTTATGGAAAAGCAGATCCCTGGTGGGGACCGGGGAGGTTGAGTTAGTAGTTGAGTATGAAACACAAACTACTGGGACTTCCTTCAACCCTTAAATGGCCTAAGCACAAATTCAGGCACTTAACAAATCCAATTTAGACACCATATATCAGGCATCCTCAAACTACGGCCCATGGGTCACATATGGCCCACTTCCTGTCCTGCTTAGCAGCCAATTCATCCCAGGCCCGCAGTTTATTTGTTCATAGCTTTGTTTTTTTTAAACTGTAGTCCAACCCTCCAACAGTCTGAGGGACACTGAACTGGCCCTCGGCCATAAATCTATGATTAAGGTGATAATCTCTCCCCACCCCACCACTCCTTTTACCACTCAGTGGCACATTGAATGGTTCAGATATGAAAAACTAATAATAATTTATAAATTATTAAGGGTTCATGAGGGGGTAGGATGGGGTGGAGGGGGAAACATGAGTTGATACCCAAGGGCTGGAGTAGACAGGAAATGTTTTGAGAACGATGATGGCAACAAATGTACAAATAGGCTTGACACAAAAAATGGAGAGATGGATTGTGATGAGTTGTAGGAGCCCTCAATAAAATGATTATAAATTTAAAAGTAAAAAATAATTGGGTGGTTCTAGCCAGGAAGCCTCCCCTGATAGCACTGCATCGCCACAGGCAATACCAGAAGGCAGCGCCATGCACAAAGTTGGCAGCACTTAGGGATAACGTCCGAAAAAAAGAAAAAGAAAATGTGGCCCAAAAGAAAGGAGGGGACAGGAAAAAAAGATGGCGCAGGGCCAGGCTACTCGGCGCCATGCCTGGTGAGAAAAGGGCAGCTGGGGAGCTGGCCTGTCCCTAAAACCCATTCCTGGTGGGGAGATGTGGGCTTGGAGGAGCGGCACTGTCAGCCGCGTGAACCAAACAAGAAAGGAGGGGGACCAAGGTTGAAAATTATTTTCTTAAAAAAAGGAATTTTTTGTTAGCTCCGCATGTTCATTTTCCCATTTTCTGCTTTCAAAAGTAATTTTTGAAGGGCATTCAAATACTCCGTTGAGGAGAGAATTCGCAGCCCTTTGTAGGGCTGGACTTAGTACTTAATATAGAAAACCTTGAGAACTTCGGTCAAGGCAGGCATAAAGCCATAAAGGCAGGCACAACGGCCTTGAGGAGGTGGTCAACAATTTGAGGTTTGAGCCTGGAGGTTAGGCGAGCAGCCTAACTAGGTGGCAGAGGGACAAGCTTTCGTCTGCTGTGAAGAAGCGCTGGCCCCGAGTGAGGTCGTCAGCAAATGACGGCAGGGCGGGTAGCAAAGAAACAAGAGGAAGAGAAGAGCTAGAGGCTGGTGAGGGGTCGGCCTTAAGAAAAACCTGAGGTGCCTTTGCACTAATAAGTAAACACATATATGAGGGTTTGCTCCATGGTCAGCAATACAAATGGTGGGGTTCATTCTGGTCGAGGAAGACAGCCCCAATCCCTCTATCCCAAAGCCCAGGCAGGGAATGGGGCTGTCTTCCTCAACCAGAATGAACCCCACACCATTTGTACCCCTGGGTCTTCCTTCAACCCCGAAATGGCCTAAAACAAAGAGACCTATAAAGAGAATAATTGAGGGTGGGGTGGGGGATTTCCAGAAGTAGACATTTCCCTCTCTATCCAGCATTGGCTTCTGTCAGATGGGTGGTGTTGATTTATTTTTTCTCTTTAATAGACAGAATGGAGACAGGCCCATGTGGAAATCAAACTCTGTACCCAATGAAGGGAATGAAAACTTTGCAAACTACCCAGGCGCCCACATTTTTAAATTAATAGTGTCAATTGCTAAGATCTTCATGACTAGTTTGTAGGCTAAGCGAGTCAAGGTAGAAGAGAAAGCAAGGTGTAAGACACACACTACGACACTGTAGTGTCTTCCCCATCTCAGAACGCAGTGACTCTCCCATGCCTGACTGCATGAAATCTACTCTTTAATATCGTGTAAACCCACAAGCAGAAACTCACTGAGGCTCCTGGATCAGCTCAGCTTCCTGCTAAGATCCACGCTGACTCTCTAGTCCCATCGTGCAATGCCCATCACCTGCAATGCCCGAGGATCACCCGGGTGAGCGGGAGGCGTTGCCTAGCAACGTCAGCCTCGGCTGGGCCCCTGACCTACCGCATCAGAAACTCCTGATCTGGCGCCCAGCACTGTGTATCTTAACCACCCCTCCCCTCACTGCCTGCTGCCTCACGCTCCTGAGGCAGCCTTCGGAGTCTCGGCCACACAGTCGAATAGTCTGGGAGACTTTGGAGAAACACCGATGCCCCAGTCCAGTGGGTGTCATAATCTCAGGGTTGCTGTGATGCTGTCTAGGCTTGGGGCTCTGGTGAATACTGTCCACTCTTACCCGCCTCTGCCCTTTCCTACCTTCCCAGACCTACCCAAGGCGGACTCACCTGCCATTTTTGTTGGTGTAAGTTGCTAAGTAGCCATGGTCCTGCCAGGTGTGCACCGACTCGGTCATTCCCTGCTCTTGGAAAATGGACTGCAGGCCTTTGAGAATGGTTTCGCCATTAGCTGAAGAGCAGGAAGAAGACCACAAAGATGGTCAGAGCGTGCCCCCATTCCAAAGGAAAAGTCAAAACCCAAACAAGAATAACAAAATAAACTCAAAATCCATGAGAAGACAGACGACTGGATTTCCTGAGAGAAATCTGGACAAGGTAAGGCAGCAGCGTCCATGGTTTCTTGCCTTCATCAGAGGCCACACACACTTTGAACCTGCACGGAAAGACTGAACCACAGCACATCAGGTCACACAAGTCCAGAAGAACCCACCAGAAACAGATGCAGGCAGACACAGATCCGCCCACCTGGACACACCATGAAATCGTCCGCAAACTCAAAAAGCAAAGAAACGCACCAAGTGAAAATCGTGTCGACACAATTCCATGTTTCAGTAAATCAGTAAGGATTAGCAAGAGGATACTCATACACTGTTGACGGTATTATCATTAGTTGTGACCCCACTGCACTCGGACCAGCCTGTTGACGGTATTATCAATGACTTCAATACTTCTGATCTTGATCAGGGGTCCTCAAGCTATGGCCACATGTGGCCCGCCGAGGACATTTATCTTGCCCACCTGGTGTTCTTGCTGCCACTGCTGTACTGCTTAGCAATCAACTCATCCTAGGCCCGCAGTGAATTTATTCAGTTTTTTTTTTAATTATAGTCTGGCCCTCCAACTGTCTGAGGGACAGTGAACTGGCCCCATTTTAAAAGTTTGAGGACCCCCTGATATAGATGCTTCACAGCAAGGCTTTGTAGCTCTTATAATCAGGGGGGGATTTTTCATTTATTAAACAATGTTACTTGGGAACCTACTTGGAAGTGGTAGAAGCTTAATAGCAATTCCATTTAAGACATCCTGCTATACCATTTAATTATTCAGTAGAATTTTCATTTTCCCATATTGTTTTGTAATAACTCTTGAAGTATCAGTCACGAAATTTGCATTTTCTCCTTTTATTATTTGACTTTTAAGTGATGCTTTGTGAGCTGTGTGTGTAAATAAGCATCCCCCTCCCCCCCCCAAAAAAAAGACATCCTGCTTGGCATTGTGACCCCTCTGGTCCCCAGGGTCACCCTTGCTCCCCCAATCCCTTTCCAAAGTAGAGCACAGTGTCTCCAGGTTGGACAGAGGGAGGTTCTAGAAGGTTCAATGGAAGCCCCAAATCTCCATGTACTTTCAGCATCATGATACCTTAAGGAAAGGCTGCCTATAACTCGTTCTTTTCCAGCTGCACAGCGGCTCTTCCCTGCTCAGGATTAAGAAGGAGCAAGATAGAACTGGAAGAGAAACTTGGGCCTCACCTACCCTGAGATCAGAAGAACTATCGACCATTCTGATCAGGGCCACAAGAGATAGACCCTAATAGGAATGGGAGAAAATTTAGAACTAAAGATCAACTCCTAAACCAAAAACATACCCAGACTCACTGGACCAGTTGAGACTACAGGGATGCCCCAAGACTACTGCCCTGAGATACTCGTTAAGCCTTGAACCGAAACGAAGCCCAAATCGTCCTTTAAGCAAAACAAATTGGCTCTCAAAATAAAGACTGTGAAACACAAACACTGTGCTCCTTCCAAAATATCATCTAGATGAGACCAAACAGTCAATAATGAATTTAAACCGAAGATGAGAATGTTAGGGGACAGAACAGAAAACATTCTCTCCAAACAGACACGTGGAGAACCTAGCTAATGAAACTAACACTGCGTGCAGAGTTGAATGAAAGCCAAAACCGCTCTGTAAACCTCCCCACCAAAACACAGATTTAGAAAAAAACACATGACCAAAGGTGTTATTCTGTATCTGCCCCAGTGTGGGAGCTAGATTTGATGTCACCTAAAATTTGTAAGGAAGTATAGGAGTGGAGTCCAACCTATCAATCAGGTCACACGGCCTGATGTAGCCAATGTCTTGACAGACACTGGGGACCCCTCTGCTCTCTCTGGCCTGAAGTCTTACTCCTAGCTGGGATTCCGGAAATGGGCTCACTCCATGTGGACTGTTAATCCTGGAAGTGGGAGTCAACCACTCGGAGCTGTTGGCACCCGGCCATATTCCCACGGACTTTGGACCGGAATGATTGCACCAACATGCCTGTAATCTCCCTGCTTCCCCCTTCACCTGTCTGCAGCCTTGACCTTAGACTGAAGAGGGCTGAAGGGGCTGAAGAGGGCTCTGCCTAGCACTGGACCCATGGACTTGAGTTGGACGGGGCTGTGAAGCCTTCTCCATATAAAGCTCCTCCGCTAATGAGTGTTGCTTGGCTGTGTTTCTCGACACAACCCAGTCTAATCCACCCAGCGTCCCTTTTCCGGCTGGTGCCCCATGACAGGGAAGCAGTCCCGTCATCTGCAAAGCATGACAAGGAAGCAACCCTGAGATGTGCACACTGGACTCTGCCTCGGATGACAGAGAAAGCTCCACAGCACCTGACTGCGATGCAGCTACAAGGCTATCATACCCGATTCCTTCCGCAAAACCAGAAGTCAAAGGGAAGTTAGGGTCTTTCAGATTCATAGTTTCCCTTTAATAGATTTTTTTGAAAAGCTGTACCCCAGACATGGTACAGTAAGAATGAAAAAAAAAATCAAAGCAACAATAACAACAAAATTCCATAACCACCTAGTAGGCTTGAACTCACAGTGACTCTATTGAGGGTTACCAAGAGTATAAATCTTTATTGCCAGAAGCAGACCACCTGATCTCTCTCTTGCAAAGAACTCTTTAAATTCTCTCTCACTCCTAGTCAAATTGTGTCTTTGGGAAAGAATTGGGTTTGCTTGGCTCATCTGAAATTGATTCAGGAATTAAGAGGGAAGGCCTGCATTATATCCCCAGAATTTGATCACATTAAGGAACAAATTCCTCAGGACAGATGATCCCTTAATGACCAGTGGTGAGAGTAGTGATACCAGGAGGGTGGAGGGAAGATGGAGTAGAAAGGGGAACCAATTGATATGACAAAATAATGACAATTTGTAAATTATTAAGGGTTCATGGGGAGGGAAGAAGGGAGGGAGGGGAAATATGGGCAGCTGATACCGGGGGCCTGAGGAGAAGGAGGATGTTTTGAGAATGATGATGGCAACAAATGTGCAAATGTGAAAGTCATACAATTGATATATGTATTGATCATGATAAGAGTTCAATGAGCCCCAAATAAAATGATTTTTAAAAAAGAAAAAAATTTTCACATGCATAAAAGTCCCGAGTTAATGGCATCCATTATTCTCAAATATATACTTAGAAATAGAGAGACTTAGAAATATACAGACTTAGAAATAAGAGAGGAATTAAAAAATTGAGGAGCAAAGAACAAATATTTCAGAAACCAAATGCTATTGACGAACCTCATGCTATCTTATAAATATTGCTGGTAACATCAATTATTATATTATTATTCTTTAATTTTGCGTTTGTAAAATGGCAATAATATAGAAGGCTGACCAATATAGCAAAAAAAGAGAACAAATTCCATGAATAAACAACAAAAACAATTTTGAACATAGGAATGAATTCAGACTTGTTCTGTGTCTGTCTGTCCGGGCACTGTGGTAAGATCAACCCACTGTGGGGAGTGACTGGCTGTAGGGTAAGGCGAGAGAAAAAGTCAGCTCGACACATTGAAGTTCCACACTTTTACAACTAGTCCAGCAGCACTGGCTGAAAATATGAAAGCCACTGTGTAATTATTCAACCTCTCCTTGGCTAGAACAGAAGTTCTGAGTTTGGAAAGGGAAGAAAACCCATCCCTCCTGGTCAACGGATGGAGTTGTTGGGTGTGTTCCACACCAGAAGACGGATACCTCCTGCTGCAGAAGTGAAAACACGCAGGGCCTCCAAGAATGTGACTGACCAGGTTGGACCTGGAACGAGGGCCCTGGCCCAGCAGCTGAGTAAGGACAACCTCTGTCCTGTGTGAGCAGGGTGAAGAACCACCTCTAATTCCTACCAAGCCCAGCATGACAACCACCAGGCCCTTTTTCAAGGCTACTGGAAGCCCTGGGGCTAGGTTTCCCTGATCAATTGTGGAGTTTTACTTGTTTCTAAACTGGATGCTAGTTCACACCGCCCAATGAATTGGAATGTGCTCTGGGTGGCAGATGGTTCACTCACACCCCATCCCAACCCCATTGTGTGTGGCCTGGTCTCCATGGCCATGTGTGCCTCCCACACTGTCTGAAGGGGATCCGAAGAAGAAGGGTGACAGCAATGTCCACCTGCCACCAGCTCTGAAGGTTCCCACATCAAATCACTCCGCATCTCCTTTCTCAGATCAGGTAAAAAAACCAAAGCCAATGGCAGGCACTCCAGCAGGTGACAAGAGGACACTCCCTTTGTCACTTTGACCTTCAGGTGCTCCAGGAACGCTTTGTGGCTCGGTGAACAATTGTTTCCTTTAGCTAAGAGGATTCGAGTTGTGAGCATGACTGGGGTTTCTAGAATCACTTATTGGACCAGTGAAAACCAGCCTGCTCTTCACGAGAATCATCCTGGGGGATTTTTCAAAAGTCCACCACCACAGCCTAGACCAATGAAACAAAAGCAAGGAGTGGGATCCAGACATCAATGTATTCAAAAGCTCTCTGGGAAATTCCCATGGGCAGCCCAAGATTGTTAACCACTGAGATAGCCAGCCCTATGCAAAGAAAAGGGGAAACCCCCTACTAGAACCACAGTAAATACACCCGTCATCACCCAAAAATGACAGAATCTTCAACCAAATAGCAGATCTGTTAAAGTCCAAACCTGGTAGTCCACTCCACACCCAAGAAAAGGCCTCCATGCCTAGCTAGCAAGGAGTGGGCAACAGGAGCAAACAGAAGGGGCTTGTTCTATCAGTCTCCCTCAATATGGTTTAAGCTCTTGATAATCCAGGTGTGGCGCTGTCTCTCCCTCACAGAACTTCTGCCAACCATGCTTGGTATATGCCTGCCGTGCCCCTTCCTCAAAACACTCACTCCCCTAATGCACAGGGAGGGGTTGGGAAGGGGGGATGCAATTCTTTGACCTCTAGATGTTCCACCTAGGAGTGAAAAAACAAGTGGGGGTCAGAGCACTCATGAACCGGGAACACAGGATAGCTATGTCACAAATGCATACAATCAGATATTTTGAGGATAGGAATTCTGAGAGATAGCCACAGCACTTCCAAGTACTGGAAACTAAGCTAAACATGTCGATAAGCCGAGTTTTTTCAGCACACTTTTAATGCGGTTTTTGTGGTAAAATGAGGTGCCTCGGCTGATATTCAGGTCAGCTTATACTTGAGTATATACAGTAATTAACACTAGGTGTGTTGTGGGAAGCCAATCAGTCTTGTTTACCTCAGCCACGCTGTGCACCAAATAACAACCTTGACCTGGAAAGGAACTTGTTGGTAAATAAGTAGATTCACAAAAAGCAAGATTTTCAAAAAATGAGGCTCACGTAGCTTGTTGTTTGGCACAAATTCTTACATAACTTGATTCACTGAGCAGACAAGGGAGTAAAGTATTTCACTCAAAACTGTGTGGCTGGCCTCTCCCAGGGCAAAAATGTGTCCTTTGTGCACTCCAGGCCACTGCCCATCTCGTATTTGTTTAGTCAACAATATTCTCTGGAGACCTAGGTTTTTGTTCCTTTGAACTCATTCTCTCACTTTGAAACTTATGAAAGAAAATAAAGATGAATTTCTCTGCTGGTTACCAATCATTGCTGTAACAGAAATACCAAGAGTTGAGAGACTCTAACAAATACAAATTTACTTTCTACCAGTTAGAAGACTAGAAGTCCAAACCCAGGGCACTGTTCTCATGTAAGCCTATATCTCTGGTGGCTGTGGGTAGCAAGTCTTCCCTCTTGTTCTAGCGTCTTGGTGATCTCCATGTGGCTTGGCGTCTCTATTCTCCCACGTCTGATTCCCAGCTTGTTTACTCTGGTTTGTATCTCCAAAACATACCTTGCCTTGTTAACATAACAAAAAAACCACACGGTCCCCTAAACGGGTTACAGTCACAGACAGAGACGTTAAGATGTATAATACCTATTTTGTGGTGACAAAATTCCATGGAGACTCCCAAGTATCTTTTGTAATTATCAAGGCTGGACCACCACACCGCACCATGGGACAACCACTCTCCCCACCCACACCCGCTGCTCTTCTGGTCTTTCTCCCACCAGCTGCCCGGCTATTGAAGTCACAAGGGCTGTTTAATTGTTCCCATCATTACACCAGGGTAAGGCTCATTCCTGGCCCACCTCCTACTCTGGCAGATCCCTCCCCACCCTGCCCCTCCTACTGCATTCTCCTCTGCCCTGCCACCACACCCATGTATCGCCCACCCACGGGTTACCTAGCTCACAGAACCCACCTCTGGAGATGCCTCTCCTCTGGACAGTTTGACCCTGACCTTTCCTTCCTCTTCCGTGGCCTCCCAAGGGCTTGGTCTCTCTTCTTGGGAAGACAGCAAAGTGCTTGCCCCTAGCCTTTCCCAGACCAAAGAATGTGAAACCGCAGAATCCAAGAGCCAGGTAGGAGGAAGAAAACCTATACTCCAGGACACTGTTGAAGGTCATTCCCGAAGTTGTTGGAAAAATCCACCCAGAAGTCCTGTATCTGGTTGTAGTCATGGTCACCCCCGCTATCTAAATCAGGCGTCCTCAAACTGCAGCCCGCAGAGGACATTTATCCAGCCTCCGGGTGTTTTTGCTGCCACTGCCTGTCCTGTTTAGCAGTCCTACTCATCCCAGGCCCGCAATGAATTTGTTCATAATTTGTTTGTTTGTTTGTTTGTTTTAAATCTAGTCCAGCCCTCCGGTCTGAGGGGCAGTGAACAAGCCCCCTGTTTAAAAAGTTTGAGGAACCCTGATCTAAGTTTATGAGGAATCGACATGACCAATATCCTGATGTCAGACCCATGGCTTCTGGAATTGTGAGATTACACATGTCTGTGCCTTTAAACCGCTCAGTAGGCGACCCGTCAGGTCGATGGTTACTTCCCACCCCCAAGGGAGAGTCCCAGTGAAGAAAACTTCTCCCCTCCACTCCACAGACCAAGGACGGTGGGTGCACCCCAGACCACGCAGGGCTGTATCTGTTCCCACGGTACCCCTCTTCAGTGAGTGGGAGGGTCCGCTCTGCGCAGGCACGGAGGTCAGTGCCCACTTCTCAGGAAAGCAGGCTAACCTCTGGGACTGTGTGCGTAACAATGCCAAGGGGAAGCTGCCAATTACAGCAAGGGAAAATGAGGCAAGCAATTTGGAGAACTAATTTTGGATGCATGGCTTCTGATGTGGAACGGCAACCAAATTGGGGGAAATTCATGACAGACCAGAAAAAAGCCTGGTCAAAGTTGGACTGACTTAAGTTGGACACAACACCAACACATCAGTAACACCCAAGCTTTTTCCATGCCAACGTGCATTAAGGAAAACCATATGGGAATGCTTAAGCGCATGTCACAGTGAGTCTTTCTTCCAATCCCGGTTACAGCCGAACTTGCTTCATCCTAAGTGTGTTGCTAATTATTTCTCTGAGCCGTCTCTCCTTTCCCACTGCATGGAAGAGCAGTTAAAAGGGCATTTCCTGCGTACACGTGGGGCTGACTCCACTGCACCCCACGTCTTGGCAATGACACCCCCAACACCTACTGGGCACGAGCAGGGCCTCCCCATTGTCGTCAGGACACCCCAGGAGCCAATCCCCTTATGAAATTACAGAGTTTATATAAATAGTCTTGAGGACACACAATCTTAATCCCTCTTGATAGTTTATAAATTGAACACTAATCCCAGGTTGAGCTCTTATTTGTGATAAGGTAGGCTCATTTCTCCACAAGACCAGAGATGGAAAAGGACACAAGTGCTTGCCCTTGGCTTTGGAGCAGGGGCATTTGGGCAGCTTTCATACAGCACCTTCAAGCTGCTCGCCGTCACATTCTGGCCCCACCCACATGGGAGGGGAACCAAGATTTAGGAAAGAACAAAGGAAGTGCAAAGAAAGGAGCGCTCACGAGACAGCTTGGCTTTCCACCCAAGGCCCTTTGGCCTCCCCTCATGAATGCTCATTCAAGCTATACAGATGCCCCACGCTATGTGGACATAATAGGTTTAAAGAACATGTTTTAGGAGAAGTGGAAGGCATACACTTGGGCCAAGAGTTGTAAAAGTTATAAGCAGACTGGCCAGACAGGAGTCTTGAATATGTGAACCCTCAAGGTGGGGAAAAGCAGGCAGGCAGGACCAACAACTCAACTGGGAACAGTTAAGAGAAGTGACGAGAAACCAAAACCAGATAGACCAGCATGCACCGGGAAAGGGCCAAAAAAGAAAGTTTAGAGCGCGATCTCTTTGAGGTTAGAGGACAGAAGCCAGATCTCATTAGGCATCTGGATCTAGTAAAATAACCCCAGCCCTGATTTTTAATTAAAAAGTGATGTCCAGATGGTTTTAGAAGGTCCTGGAGAGGTAACTCAAAATCCTAAATGAGGTCAAGCGTATGGGTCAGGCAGACACGGGGGACAAGTGTTCCCCCCCCCACCCCAAGACTATGGCCTTTAGTCGACCCTCAGATAATCAAAAGGGCAGCAATTGCCCAAGGACGCCAGTTAGGAAAGGAGGCATGGAAACAAGAAACACGGGAAGTGGGATAAGCAATGGTTCATTGAGAGGACTGAGATGCAGCTGAAATATAATGTGCAGGAATTGCTGAATATAAAACGGATGATGTGTCATGTAAATCTTCATCTACATGGCAGCCCCGGAGAAGGCTCTCAGACCCCACCTCTTTCCACAATCTTCTTTCAAAATGGCAGGATCAAAACAGGCAACAGGGGTCAGAGGGGCAGTGAATTCTTTAATGTGGCTCTTCTAGCCCCCAAGTTTCTAATTCTCACCAAATGACCATTTCCTTCACGGACATGGCAAGAAGGTGGGCAAAGACATCAACGATTGACCTCCGGGTAATTGCAAACAGGATTTCCTGGATTGCCATCCTGCAGTGTACAAAATGAACCCCCTGAGGAGCAGGAAGAAGAATCTCATTACCAGCAAGAGCCAGGGGTGAAAAGTGCCTCTGGACCCCAGGTCCCTTCACAGTGACCCGCCTGGGACCAGAAGCTAGGTAGACCATCAGAAGAGCAGCAGCAGAACCAGGAGCCTGGGCATGGTACAAAGTGATGGACTTCCCAGCTCACAAAGCAAGTAAAGCTGAACGCGCTTATGGCGGAGGCTGGCTTAATTTAGGGAAGTTGGACCTGCTGACCCACAGAAGTGGAGCCAAGTGTCTTCAGGCTGAGGGTCACTGGAGTAGGGTGCCTCTGGGCCCTTAACTCAAGGAGCTAGATTTTCTGCCACACACAGCTTAAGCTTAGGGTTGAGGCTTCCGGCTGAGGGGTCTGCCCTTTGGGCATTTAATAAACTGAAGAGGACATTGTAACATCATGCCCTGATGAACAGCTCAACCCTCAGCATTTCTCACTGGCATCACAACTTGTCAACGCCCTTAAGAAACCTTTTAATCCAATTTTGTGAGTTCTGGGCAGACGTTGCAATGGATGTTAGAAGCTAGAGATCAAGTAGAGAACAGTAATTCAGACAACACCAGGATAGACCAAAGTTGGATGGGACCGGCTTTGCCCAGAACATGATTGCTTTCCCAAAGTAGACACTATGAGATTGCTACTTTATCTTTGAAGGAGGAAGTAGGAGGGGGCTTCAAAAATTACATGGAAAAATCCCATTACCTTTAAATCCTGCTTTTCCGTAACTTTCTGAAGTTCCTTTGTATGCTTTCCCAGCACTCAGACAATACTACAAATAGCCAGTTTCCTTGACACTACGTATAAATAAAAAGAACGCCTCATAGGTTGTATTTCTTGCCCTTTGGGATGTTATAAACAAATGAAGGCTTTCTGCCTGAGCTTTGAGGTCAGGCTCCATGTGAATCAACTATCTCATTTCCAAAGAGAAAACAATGTGACTTTATAAATGTAGTGATGTAGAAAATCCCACCTTTATAAGAGTAAGAAGAAAACCAGAAAAAACTAATCTAGAGGACCAATCACCTAGGTGCCAGGCTACCACCAGTTGCCCTACTGAGGGTGCAGCTCAGGACCACAACCGAGCCTCCCAACAGATGGGCAACACAACGTGGAGTAGAACACAAATTCTTAAAAAGGGAAGACTTCCGGAACCCATTGAGACTAGAGGATTCCAAGATGAGCTATTCCTTAAACCCTGAACTGAAACCATTCTGAGATTTTTCCTTTAACCAAAATGACAAGAATGGCACATGAAATAAAGATTGTTGCCAGTAAGTATGGTCGTGCGCTACTTAAAATGAACACACACACACACACACACACACACACACACACATATATATATATATATATATATATATATATATATATACACACCTTCTAAGCAAAGTAGATGTGCCAAAACTCTGTCCATAATCGGTTAAATTACAAAGTAAGAACAGATAGATAATTACTGATAGCTTGGTGGCATCCATTTCTAATGAATTTGATATAGGGAAAAATGAAATCCGGTCATAAACTCTTTAATCGTATTCCTTTGCTGTGATATGTAATAGTTAATATAGTCTGTTGTCAATTTGAGAGGATTAAGAGTGAAGATGTTTAGCCTGTCACTCATGCTGCAGCTGGATGACCTCTTTGAAGGCACTCGGTAGATAAATAGCTCACTGGAGGCAGATGCAGGTTCACTCCCTGGGAAACATTATAACCCATAAAACACATGGAGCTACGCTAATGCCCTGAGCTGGAGGAACCACGTGGAGGCTCCTGCCAACACTGAGATGCTTACAAAACCACTGGATCCAAAGACTTCACACCCACTGACCTCTGATCTTCCTGCATTCAGCATCATTATATGTATTTCGTGAGTCTAAAGAGGACTTTATAGAATGGTATCAGACATATGGCCTAATATCAGACTTATGGATTTGATCTGGACTGGGCTGGAATGTTTTCTTAACGGACAATTACTCCTTATATAAAGCTTTTTCTTATACATACAATATGAGACTCAAAAGTCAACATTTAGTACTCTAAAGCAAAAGATGAGAGAAAGAGGAGGCAGGGAAACCAGGATACTAGAAACAGAAATAAAACAAAGTGGCATAGGTTCTTAGTGTCATGAAAACATAAATCCCTAAGCAGTAGGCTAGAAGTCCAAATTCAGAGCTCCAGATCTTGGGGAAGGTGTCTGTAGGGAAAATCCCGTTCCTTCATGTGACCAGGCAGGTGACAATCCTCCCTGAGCTCCACTTCCTTCTCTGGATCCCTAGCCTGTTTTCTCTCTCATGTGGCTGATTTAAGTTGTACCTGACACAAATGGAACCCTATTAACATAACAAAATAGAAGTCTATTTCCACTGGGATGCTAGAGAGAGGGGGGTTATGGGAACCCAGCTGGCACAGTGGTTACCTGTTGGGCTGCAAACTGCCAGATCAGCAGTTCGAAACCCCTAGTCTCTCTGAGGGACAAAAACAAGGATTACTACTCCTATCAGTTTTACAGTCTTGGAAAGCCCACAGGGGCACTTCTCCCATGTCCTATAGGGTCACTATTAGTGAGGATTGGCTCCATGGCAGTGCAATGGAGGGGTTATGATTTAAAAAACATATTGAGGGGAGGGAGGGAACAATAATTCAATCAACAACATATGTGAAAAGACATTACCAATGGAAGAAAAGCAGGAACAACCTAATATTAGATCATGCAAACTTCAGAGGAAAGATGACCAAAGAGAGAGACCATTATATAAGAGGGGAAAGGTCAATCTACCAAGAAGATGTGCTATATTGTGTGCTATCTGATCAGTTTTTAATTCACAGCCACCAACTAGGCCCTGATGGTGCAGTAGTTGAGTGTGGGACTGCAGCCCACAGGGTTGATGGTTCAAATCCAGCAGCAACTCTCCAAGAGCAAGGCTGGGCTTCCTACACCCACCAGGGCAGTGATGCAAAAAAAAAAATTCACAGCAACCCTGTTGGGCAGAGGAGAAACTGTCTCACGGAGAAATGATCTAAACTGAAATCCTGATGGGATTGGGTGGCCAGGTCAGTTGGTTTGCAATGAAGTGCTTAACCATTGTGCCACAAGGGCTCTCTTCAAGTAGACCTACTGGCCCCTCCCCCCAGGGGGACCACCAACAAAAATGCAGGTGAAGGGAGGCAGCGGATGGTTTACAATAATTTATAATTTATCAAGGGTTCATGGGGAGGTTGAGGAGTTGATACCAAGGGCTCAAGTAGAAAGAAAATGTTTTGAAAACGTTATTGACAACAAATGTACTTGGTACAAATGATGTACATACATTGCTATAAGAGCTGTGAGAGCCCCCAATAAAATGATTTAGTAAAATAAAACTTTAGAATTAGGTTCTCACCGGGAAGGGGATTACAGGAATAAAAAATGAAGGGGGAGGGGGCACTAGAACTGCCTGGATTGTACAACTCCTTTTAAAGGCAATTTAATCATGGGGGGGTTGAGTGTTCTAAAATTGATATGGTAATAGTTGTACAATTCTCCTTGATATGATTAAACAATTGAGTGATTGAATTGTATGCTAAATCATGTGCCAATAAAACTGTTTAAAAAATGGGGCTAAGGGAGGTGGGGATAGCAAACCTCTGTCCTGGGTTTCTGACCTTTTCAGGATGCGAGTCTTCATTGTTTCTTGCATAGTCAGAGGTGACAATGTCCTCAAGCTACAGTCGAGCACCTGACGATGTGCTGTGCTGACTGAAATAACCATGGAGAAGACCTTTCCTTCTGTACAGTTCTCAAGGAGATGCATTGAAAGTGACTGCAATACTAGTCTCGAGCATAGCAGTTATTAGTTTGATGTAATTCTTCGGGGTTCTATAGTCAGTTCTGATACACAGTGAACCTATCTACAATAGTAGTAAACACTACTAGGAGTTAGATTTGGTCAGTCGATACTCAAGGTGCACTAAAAGCTCCAATAGTCTGAAATGTGGAAATGATGGTAGAAAATATAATCCCAAGGAAAATACAATCCAATTTGCTGCACTAAGGGAGCTTAAGCTGAATACCTTTAGGCCGAGGCTTATAGAAGACTGGTATGTTCTGTGGGCATTTATTAACAGACTTGACAAAACTTGACATGTTCTGAAAAACAACTCAACCCTGGGCAGTTGCACTGGAACTACAACTTGTTAATTTCCGTTAAAAACCTTTTAATTGCGAATTGTGTCTGAGGAGTTCTATGTAGTCAATGCAATGGATAGAAAATGGAGTTTAAAAATGGAGAAAATTAATTTAGACAATGCAATGGCCTCAAAATGGTTCAGGATCCTCACTGAAGAAATGTATAGTAATGCCATATCATGCAACACAAACATGGGGAAGTGATCATTTTAAAATCATTGTTTCTTACCATTTAAATTGAATAACTTAGTGAGTGGTGTAGAAAATGAGGAAGCTAAGATGTTCATCTTCCCTACATGATCACTGAAGACAAAAGTGTGCATAAGCAAGGGTGGTGAAGAAAGCTGATGGTGCCCGGTCTTAAAGGTTTGAGCTAACAAGCGGCCATCAAGCTGAGAAGCAACAAAGACCACATGGAAGAAGCACACCAGCCTATGTGACTACGAGGTGTCAAAGGGATTAGATTGATAACAGGCTTCAAGAACTAAAAAGCATAACACTGCGTGCTCACTTTCCTTATGTGATCACTGAAGACAAATGTGTGCATAAGCAAATGTGCTGAAGAAAGTAGATGGTGCCTAGCTATCAAAAGATATAGCATCTAGGATCTTAAAGGCTTGAGTAAACAAGCGGCCATTCAGCTCAGAAGCAACAAAGCCCATAAAGAAGAAGCACACCAGCCTGTGTGACGACGAGGTGTTCAAGGGATCCGGTGCCAGGTATCAAAGAACTAAAATTATATCATTATTAATGAGGGGGAGAAGGATTGGAGACCCAAAGCCCATCAATAGGTGAAGAGACATCCTCTTACAGAAGGGTTACAGGGAGAGGATGAGCCACTGAAGGTACAGTATAGTATCAATGAAAGCTGCAACTTTTCTCTAGTTCTCAAATGCTTCCTCCCACCCACTATCATGATTCCAATTCTACCACCCAATTCCAGCTAGACCAGGGTATGTACAGTGAAGTTGGAAACATGGGGAATTTAGAATAGATGATCCCTCTGGACTAGTAGTAGGAGTGGTGATACCAGAAGGGTGGAGGGATGGTGGAATAGAAAGGGGGAACCAATTTCAGGGATCTATATGTTGCCTCCTCTCTGGAGCACGGACAAAAGTGAAGTGAGTGAAGGGACACAGTGGACAGTGGACAGTATGAAAAAAAATAATAACAATTTGTAAATTACTAAGGGATCATGGGGAAGGGGGAAAGGAAGGGAAATATAGGGAGCTGATACTGGGGACCTAAGTGGAGGGAGGATGCTTTGATAGTGATGATGGCAATAAGTGTGCAAATGTGGCCTGCACACAATTGATGTATGTATGGATCGTGAGGGGAGTTGTATGAGCCTCCAATAAAATGATTCATGAAAAAAGGGGGGAGAGGGAAGGAGGAGCTTATGCCAAGAGCTCAAGTGAAAAATATTTCAAAATGAATATGGCAATGTTTACAATTATGCTTGATAAAAATGATGTATTGAATGTTATAAGACCTGGAAGAGCCCCCAATAAACAACTGAAAAAAAATGAGAAAGCTAATCACAAAAGGACCAATATCATGAATCAACTGATATAAGGGGGAGGGTGGCCAAAAAGCAATGTTCTAAGACTATTTAAGGTGTTCACTTGGGTGAAATGGATGACAGGAGTCCACGGGAGGGAGAAGAGAATTCAAGGAGTGAATGAAGAGAAAACTATCGGAGGTGGGGGCTAATTTAAACCTTTGAATACAAAGTTGATGATCTAAAATGTAAACCCTGGCCTAAGTTACGATTAAAGACAAATCATGGAGGTGTAGGTATGGGGGGGGGGATAACTTGGAGTCCTTTAAATAAAGTAGACTAACCTTCAAAGAACCTGCCAACTCATTATTTCCTGCCTCTTCCTCTGCCAAGAGAACTTTCCTTTATCTTTCAGTAAGTTAAATTTGCACCTCTTTATAAATGAGCATTTTTTATCCACTGGCTCGATTTCAAAGTGTTCAGCCCCGAGCATTGCAATTAGTGTTAAGTACTTTATGTATCATTTGACGGTCTTCCAAACATTTTATTGGACATCCCACCCAACAGCACGGTGTGTGGGATTTGGGTATCATTAGCACCTTCCTGCAAAGAGAAATGAAGGTGTATGCTCATCTACGCACAAAGCCAAGTTAGTTATGGAATCTAAGCCACGACTCCCCAGCTCCTTTTGTGTTGCGGCTTAGCCCCTAAAGACAGTTGCTCAGTGGCTAGTTCCCCAGGAACACAGATGACTGGCACCGTAATGACAGCCTGAATCACCACACCTTAGGTCTTCGGCACTGTTTTTCCTGAGATCTGGAAAAGGACCAATTTTCAAGGGCTTGAAACCACATTTGGGCATGGTTCACAGACCTGGTTGACATATTCAACTGAATGGGTTTCCCAATTTCTTAAAAGAGCTGAACTCTTAACCAAATGGCTGTGAAAGGGTAGTTGGAGCTACTCTGCCCACCAGCAGCAAGCTTGAATTACAACCTCACTGCAAAGGTGGATTCGTGAACCTGGAATAACCACAACTCAAAACCACATGAAACTTGAAAAGAGTTTAACGAAGCAAGTTCCTAAAGGGGACCCCCAACCAGAACTATAAAGATAAAAAAAACCTGGAATTCCAAGCCTTCCCCCAGAGTACCCAGTCTGTAACCTTAACTTCTCAAAGCTGTTATAGGTCCCAGAGTATTTCCGTTTTCATCTCCTAAGAAGATAAGGAACAGTCTTCATCTGTTAATTCAAATTTGATCAATTGATTCCTACAGAATGAGGCTCAAAGAAGATTTTGTAACTCCCCCACGGATAAAAAGCCATCTTTCCCTCGACACAAGACCAGTTGTCTACTGATCTTCAAAACTGGAAAAGCACCTGGACGTGGTGACTCGATGGGCTGTGATCCAAAAGGTTGGAAGTTTAAAACCATAAGCTGTTGTACATGGTTTTCTATTCAGAAACTCACAGGGGGAGTTAGTGCTACCCTGCCCTACATAGCTCAGCATGGACTCCATGGTCACGAGAGATTACCGTATATACTTGAATATAAACCGACCCAAATATTAGCCGAGGCGCCTAATTTTACCACAAAACTGCATTAAAAATGTGTTGGCAAACTAGGCTTATACACGAGTATATGTGATACTTCCTTGGGAGCTTTCAGCTACCTAAAAAAAAAAAAATACCTCTTTTGGTTTGTGGGAGCTTGGGACATCCCCATGGGTGATGGGTTATAAGAATGACATAAAGCTTCTTGAGATAAAGCACAAGCTAATTTGACCATAAGCTAGCTCTTTAAGCTTAAAGAAATGGGTATTAAAAATGTTAAGAACTATACCCTGGAAAGAATCATTATGGCATACTTTATGTTTTACTGGCAGGCTCACAAAACTAATTCCCAGCAGTGTGAAATTATTCAGCCTGGAGTCAGATGGAACATGATTAGTGCAATTAAGAATCTTTCTAAAAGAGAAAATCTCTTTGCAGAATTGGAAGAGAGCTTAAAAAAAAATCACAACAAAGCAAAAGAACATGCCAAATGACAGCATACTGAAACAAGAATATTCAAACAAGGGACCTCCCCCAAGCATGAAAATAAGTAATCCATAAAACACTTTCCTATAATGAACTGCGGGAGGAAAACAACTATGTAAAAGGCAAATGCGCCCCGGCCCCATCCCAACTGCCTGAATCATAGGGTTTCCCACCCCAAACTATTCATTTCTGAGGCCAGGGACCTCCTGGTCACTTGGAACCTCAAAGAGTGTGAGACTTAGGTGTTGGGGAAGGGCAATCAATGAGTTCTAAAGAACTTCGGGCATGCTAATGTGGAATTTTAATTTCGGCTTCATCCCTTAATTGGGACCCATTAAAGGGTTTTTAAATAAGGGGACGGAGATCCTGATCATCACACCCTTGAAGGCACATGGGCGATTGTGGCAAAGAAATGGTAGCAGGAAAGAAGTGCAAGGGGTGAAGCTTGTGCTACGAATATGGGGTCCCTGTGCTGGGTATCTCCTATAGCACCCAATGGAGCTGATGAGCGAGGAATGGCGAGCAGTAGAGAGACATGGTGGCAGGAGAAACAGCACCTAGTGCAGTGGACTTCCAGGTACACAAATGAAGGAAACTGAAGGTGGTGCCTCCATGCATTTGGTAGAGCTGACTCCGGGAGCTAGCGAGAGTTTTGTACTTTGGAGAAAAGCCTTAGTGGTGGAGCGGGGTGGCCCTAAGCACTGAACTACAGAACTAAACAAGCTTTATAACATTTGCCCAGTCAGTAACAACACCAAAGGGTTCTGGGACCAAGGACCAGAGAGGTCTGCCTATGAACATTGCTAAGAGGTTATCTTCATTTCAATCCTAATTTATAACTTGTTGCCTCCCTAATAAACCCCATACTCCTGGCATAAAGAATCTGAGTGTTTACAGCCAGATTCAATTAGATTTCATGATTGGCTCCAGTACAAACCAAGGTATGGGATGGGGGGGGGGGGCATCCCATCCTTCATGCCTAACCTCCCAAGGCTTAAAACATCTTCTGCAAAACGGAGTCTGTCAAAAGTGGACTAGTGTCATTTTACTGGTAAAGTGCCATCCCGATTACCTCAATGGCCTATTTCGACCTTGTACTCCAGCTTGGGGGTGGGATACTTCTTTGGGGCAGGCCGGTCTGTGTAATACCCTACGTTTGGTAGCATGATGTCTGGTCCCTAGGCATGCAAACCCAAACCAAACTCACTGGCATGGAGTTGAAACTGACTCACGGGGACCTTACAGGACAGGGTAGAACTGCCCCTGTGAGTTTCTGAGACTAACTCTTCACGGGAATAGAAAGACCCGTCGCTCCTCTGGGGAAATGGTGGTTTCTAAGTGAAGACCTTTGGGTGGAAACTAGGACGCCTCCTCTAAGCACTAGAAGTAAATTAATAACTTCTCTTGGCCACCCCAAGTTGTGACAACTAAAAATGGCTCCAGTCCTTGCCAAATGCCTCCTGGGGGGACAAAATCTCTCTCACACACCACACCACCACCACCATCATCAGAATAAATGCCTGCAACGAAAAGGCTTTGATGAGAAGAGTCAGAACTAACCAACCTATTAAGAGGTTTCACATTTGGGAAAGTAACAGGGTTGGAATCTCAACTGCACCATTAAAACGGTGGAGATGTAATGGGCTTATTTACTCACCCCATTAAATGGGTTGTATGGCAGGGGAGGATTACGTAAACACCCATCTGTCATTCACTCAGGCAATTGAGCACCGGGGGCAATTTAATACATGTTGGCTTTTATGTTTTTCAAAGAGACGTTTTGGAAGTCTACTCATCTAAAAGGAATCCAATATACCTACCCTGTGATCGCAGTTCTGTCTCCAGTCTAGGGTACCATTACCTGGGGCTCCATGTGTACAATCCAGGGGGATCTAAGAACTTGGACTGGGGCAGGGAGGGAGAGAGAGACATCAGCTTAGACTCTGATGTGGGCCAAGGTCCTGTCTTCTTGTCGGTTGTCTTGTCGTCAGCTCCGGCTCACGGCCACCTCGTACACAAGACAATGAAACACAGCAGAGTCCTGGGCCGGGCCTCGTCTTGAGGCCTGTTACAACTGCTGTGACCATTCATCTTGCAGGGGCTTTCTCTTGTTCTTTTGGCTGACCCTCTACCAAAGCAGACATGCTATCCTTTCCATCTTATAGCTTGTCTTTCCTAATGCCCTGTCTAAATTATGTCATAGTCTGAGTGTGTACTGCCCCCCCACACTCATATGTATCAGACCCGTAATTCCTAGACCTGTGAAAAATAAGCCATGGTGGTGCAACAGTTAAGTGTTCAACTGCTAATCCAAAAACCAGCTGAAGAAATCCTGATGGTCAGGTGGCCTGTGGACGTGAGGTAGGCATGCCAGGGTACCCAGTAAAAACCTGTCTGTGTAGGTCATCTCTGTGTGGGGTGTGCCCCCGAACGAATCACTTTTGAGTTCTAGAAAGAGCAGTTTGGGGAAGGATGGATAGGGGAGGAGCTGCAGAAGCTGCAAGGGACCAGGGTGCTCTCCCCAGCGCCCACACAGAAAGCCTTTCCCTCGAGTTTGGCCCACGGAATCCATACTACGAGACTCCTGAACGCTAAGAAAACATACTTATGGGCACTTTATCGGCACTCACTGCGTGCTCCAGTAACCTCAGCTTCCATCCATGACACAAGGGACACTGTGCCCTGGTCACAGACCCCAAAGATCTGCTTGGAGGCTTCCTGCCCAGGAGATGGGGCGGGCAGTGAGAGGAATGCTGGCTCTCTGAGGTCTACATGGTCCTCTGGATTGTCTGTACCCACAGAGCAAGCAGAGGCTGGGTGCTTCTTATCACTGTATGTCCAGCACTTAAGACATGTGTACGCCTGTCATCAGCAGACAGGCCTATGGGACATGTTCGCTCATGCCATCCTCAGGCTGAGAAACCATAACATGTTTCCTGTGCTCAGAGAGTCCTAGGAACCCAAGTCTTTCTTCATAGCCTAAATAGACTTTTAGTACCCCTCTAAAAAAGAAAAGAAATAACACATTTGGGGTTAGCGCATCAGTCTGACTATTTATTAATTGGTATATAGGAAGCCACAACTGCCCTGGAGAGGCGTGGGGTTGCTCTGTGCAAACTGGCATGCATTGGTAACTAGCTATATGGACTAGTAACAAAGTGACATAAGGAAGTGGTTCCGGTTTAACACCACTAAAATCGCATCACAGGACTGGCCCGTCAGGAAAGAGTATGGACAAATGAGGAGGGGAGAGAGCATGCAGCCAAGCTCCACAGACATGTGACTCATGCTTGAGTCACGTCCAACACTCGCATGCCAAGAGTAATGCCTTTTGACTCATTATCAATTAAAATAAACGTTTTTCGAGACCTCACATGTGGATTTCTCACCCGTGCCCCTTCTTAAACACCAAGAAGAGCTTGGCCGATCTCGTTCCAGTCAGTTCCTCTGATTCGACAAACATGGATCCAGACGTGCGAAGAGTGGCCCAGCTCACCCCCACTTCACTGTATTGAAGGCAACATTATTGGAAGGGTCCAAATTCTCTTTGGAGGGCACTCAATGTCTAACATCGAGGCATAGAGACACCTTCTCTCCCTACTCAGTAGCAATCCTTTCTAGAATCTTCTTCAGCTTGCCACCTAACCTTTCTCAACTTGGAGAGACTGGAAATTAAAATAACAGCTCATGTTTGGCCTTTTTCCTCCTCAGATCCTTCCGTTCTACTCCCCCCACACCACCACATCCTCCATCTTTCTTACTTTCTTTGTGTGGCCACCTTCACACCTTACTGACTTAAAACCTGCTAGTTCCTCCACTCCTATTGTTGTCCCCACCCCCCTCCGGCCAGTGAGGCCCCAAAGTGTGAGCATTCTCTGTTTAGTTTTTGTCTTTAGTTACATGAAAGATACCCCCTCTACTTTCACAATAGAACAGGAGGAGCCCATAGTGAATCACCAGTGCAGAGGGCAACACCTTACTTAATTAAGAGGAAAGGATTAAGGCTCCCTGCAAGGAAACCCCAGGGGAGCCCCTGTTGGCACAGTGGTTATCCAGCCTGGCAGTCACAAAGGAAAAGGTTCCCAGGTCAAAGCCACCAGCCACTGACCAAAGTGTCAGCGGCCCTGGGTCCCCACCCTAAGGTGGCCCTCCCTCCAAGTCTGCCTAGAAGAAAACCCATATCCAATAAAATGGGGGAAGTTCACAAGTGGCTTGCAGCCAGGGGCACTTCCTACTTCAGCCGGGTGACCTTGAACCCTGCATACTTCATTTCACTCTCAAACTCCACTCTCCTAACCTTTAAAGAGAGTAGGTCAGAACCTTGGCTTCCAAGGGCTCATTCCAGTCCAACCCGCTGCAGGGAACATGGCTCCTTCCTCCCGACCACCCCACATACAGACAGAATCAGAATCGGCATTTTATCATGATTTCCTCAGTCGATGTTTAGAGACCCCGCCCCCCAGTCCCAGCCCCCCAGTCCCAGTCTGTCTTATTTGTAAGTCTTACAAATGCTTATAAAGCCCCCAGGTGATGGCAGGTGGGGAATCTTGTGCCAAAAAGTAAGCTCTGATTGCATCTATCTGTAGTGGAAAGGATTCCTGGTGGTAGAATTCTCTGGGCCACTAACCGAAGGTCATTATTTCGATACTGCTAGCAGTTCTGTGGGAGAAAGAGGAGGCTTTCTGCTCCAATAATGATATCTATCTTCAGAAACTCACCGAGGTGGTTCTCCTCTTCCCTGCACGGTCCTTAGGAGTTGGAAGCAATTGGATGGCACTGAATTCTCTGGTTTGGGGTTTTTCTTGGAAGGGGACTGCAGAGTGCTGGAAACCTGGGCTAGAACTTTCACTGGCCAGCGGCGCCATTAAGGGAAAGTTACTCAATAACCTTGGCTTTCCTATAAACCATCAGTCCCAGGGACCCAATCATTAGTTTATCTGCATTCTCTTCAGTCTCACCTAAGAAAGGCAGGAACTAGATCTGCTTTCATGTCTCCCAGTCACTTTTTTGACCAGCCCAATACACAGAAGTTGCAGGACAATCCCGCAGTCTCGCAGCCACGCCCTTCACATTAAGGGTCCTTTGGGGGAGGGGGGTTTGCACCCCCACCCATCTTATTTTTTTTTTTTACCAGCAGGGAGATGACATTCAGCGAGGTTGAGAGATAAGCCCTAGGTCACAATCACCAATCAATCAGGACTCAAAGCGGCCTTTTAATTAAATTGTGTTCCTTCCGAGAGCCTGGACTCGCTTGGGGGAGAAGATGCAAGATGAGTACATCATTAAAAGTTCAAAACAACAAAAAAATTTTTAAAAAAAGAAGCAAAGGCGAGGAAAAAGCCAAACGTTGAAATACAGTCAGG